>CABPRJ010000477.1:600000-843411 GCA_902439185.1 Cinara cedri | reverse complement strand
AAATTTATTACTGGATATTATCCCCCCTCGAAAAAAAAAAAAAAAAAAAAAAAAAAAAAAAAAAAAAAAAAAAACGTGTAAAAAAGAATTAGATAATTATTAAATATAATTTGTGTAGCAACACGGTACGTGCCATTTTAATAATGATCAACTACTCTCTCCCTACTTTTTTTTAGGTAATGCAATCCACAAAAATCATGATATATCATACAAATTTGAACTCAAAATAATAGTTTTTTTTTTATAAGCATTTAAGATCAATGTTTGACGAAAATCGTAAATCTTACGGAATTAATTTGTTTTTCAAAACCAATTTATATATACAGAAATATATATTAGATGATATTATCACAGATAAAGGAAATCTTAGCTCAATTAATCAGATAAATCTGAAAAAGATAAATGCGTTTACGTTCTTGAACAGTATCAAAAAGTGGTATTATCGGGTTTTCGCACTATAGTCTTCCAATTAGTTTAATGTAGGTACTAATCATTAGTCATTACCTGCAGTAGTAATGACTCAGTAGTTATGACTTATTACTGTCGAAAGTAATTAAAGTAAAATTAATACCTAAGTACGTGGAGCTTCCATGCTATTATTTATATCTGATTTAATACTAATTTGATGTAAATTTACAATCAAAACAGTTCTACAAATATGTATTTATAATTAATAAGGAAATAAGTATAAATTAGCGAAAGCAATACGATTTCTAATCTAAATTACTAATTACAAGATATCTAAGAACAACCACAATCAGGGAAGAGTAAGTAATATGTGGTATAGCACCTCAGAACATAAGACAAGATGTAATAGCATCCGAATAAATGTAATAAAGACAATTTAATGAAGATAGACAAAATTCTAGAAAAATTAAAACGAATCACAAGTTTTTGGGAAAGGATGAGAATAATATAAAGCTGACGACCAATATGGAAAAAAGAAGAAAACGATTTATAAACGTATCGAAAATACGATAGTAATTGTAAATGTGGGTACCTGTAAAATAAAATGGAATCCGAAAATCTGAAATTTTAAAATCTATAAGAATATATTATTCCAAAACTTGTATTTCGTAAAGATCAAGACTAAATAAAAATAATGTATGTTTATGTTTAGTTATCTACATTATAGTTCCAATTTTCATAGTTTCTTCGTAAATAGATTCACGGCGAACCCCGTAAATTGATTATATAATCTTTAAATAAATTATAAACATTCGGAAGAATAGTCCAATTTCGAATTCAAAAATATTAAACTATAAATAAGAATTATTAGTTATTCTGTAAGGTCCGTGTAACAGTCCATGTATTTTTAATATTCAATTTTATCGCCAAAAAATTACAAATTGAAAAAATAAGGATCTGATACTGCTGACGAGTGCGTAACTATAGTAGGTTGAGAAGTTTACAGGATCTTATGTTGAATACATAGAATTTTTTATTTTTAATCAGATATCAATTTATCAATTTAATAATTATATGTATACTACCTTTTAGATTCTGAATGGAGCGAGGAATGTATTGGTATTATTATGATGCTTATTTTTTTTTTTTTTTATTTGAACACTTTTTCTACCAGAAAGCTTACTCTGATTATTAAGTACAGCGCCTTTTCTGAAAGAGAATGTTCTCTGGATATTACCTTAAAGAGGTTTTTTTGATATTCTCTTCAATATTCCAGATAATGAAAACAACCGGATTCTTAAGTTTAAAAAATATTGAAAAATTGAAAATCAAGTTGTCATCGGCAACTATTTTTATTTATTTTTTATTTTTTTGTTATTATTAAAAGTTTTTATTATTTTAACCATTTTTTTTATAAAATATTTGTTGTTATAGAAATGCAAATTGTTGTAATAATTTTGCCATAATATGACATACATATTGTTAACAACGCAACACTATCAACTAAATTTTGCTCAAATTGTTTTTTTGTTAGCAATGGTTTATCGTTGCTTACAAATAAACATTAAATTTTCGTCTCTATCCTACTTTCTCAACATCTCATTTACTACAGTGGCTGCACCCACGTGCGAAGTATGTCCGTCCTTTTTAAATTCCCTCCTAAAACAATAGTTTTTATCTATTTTCAGAATACTTATAATTTATATACATTTTTGTTGGGTCATCTTCCGGATAGCAGCAATATTGATAGGTTTAGTCGTTTACATATATTTATGAAAAATAATTAATTGACTATCAACAGTCTGTTTCGCCCTTGACACAAATCGGGGTTACACACGTACATACATATTATTTTTGTCCAGTCAAGATTTTTGCGGAATTAAAATTGTTAAAATTTCATTCCAAAGTGTGTTAAAAGAAGGACGAAATTATTTCAAATGAAATTTTATAGCATTCGGGGATTTTAACCTAGAGCGGCCATTCATGCACCGTTAGACTGTATGACTTATCACACTTCTTATTGTCGTAATGCGCATACCTATTATTGTAGTATTAATAGTATAATTTTTCTTATGGTATTATTTTTGTATAATTTAAAATTAAGATTCACGTAATCTGTGTTATTACTACTATGGTGGGTACATGTGTAATTCCGAACGTGTACATGTTCAAGGCGTTCCACCGCTAACGGATCACCGTGATTGTGTTTACACTGTGTTTGCAATATTATTACGAGCCCTTGGTATATTCCATTAAGACGAACAGTAACATCGTACGAATTTGAGGTAGTGTGTTTATTGACAACGAGTGCATGCTATTATGGAAAAAAACCCAACGTTTATGATTATGACAAAAATGTTTAGTTAACAATGAAAATTAACCGTCTAGGACGATGCAGCAATAGTGAGATAAGCGGTATCCTTACCTGTTTCCCCAATCAAATTTTTCGAACATTATTTTTCCCAAATACAAATATTTTTCCCCAATGTTATTATTATGTTTTTCCTGAATGTCGTTTTCCCCCAATACTATTCGTACATTTTGTCCAAATTTCCTTTTTTCCAATAGTGTTAATCCCGAAAAAAATATTTTACTAGTTACTGTAGATTATGATCATACATGTTATAAACAAATAATTTAATATGATTATTATTTAATAAACACACGTTTTAATGTTTCAAAAATTGATTAAAATTATATGTGAGGACCTTATCGATTTCAATTATTAATAGATAGTTCAGGAGTGTCATTTTTGGAATGAGAGGGTGTACAAATGCATCTCATGGATTTTTTTTAGTACGTCTAAAATGTGTTAATTTCTTACAATGTTTATTCTAAAACGTTCATTTATAATTTTACATACATTTTTTATAATCACTTAAAACTTTAACAGTATCAGAAGACATAAACACTATTATAAATAATATAATATCGGTATAATAGCGACTTTCGAATAAAGATAGTTGAAAGTACGTTTTTGAATTATATTATATATTTGAATATGTGATGATTGAAAAATAAAGTTAAGTATGGAAATTATTGATTTTGTCCTTAATATGCTACACGAGCGGATTTCAAGTTCATTTTAATTTTCAAAATAGGAAGGTTTTGCATCCCATAAAAAAATATAAAGTGACGCCCCTGAGATAATTAATAAGAACATAAATCTATATTATATTGTGTGAAAAAATTTACTATGATAGACAGTGGAAAACTTACTTATTGAAGTATTGAAAATCCATTGTGCAATTTATTTATTTATTTCATTTGTGACCTATGTCTTGTTAAACTTATTAATCTTTAGTTTTCCTTCGCGGAGTTTTTATGCCTTTGGCTTTTCTACCGCATTACTTTAAACATACTTTATAATTTATTTAATATAATTCAATTTAGTTATTTCGTACCAAAAAAACCACTTGTTATTAATCAATTACTTCTCAACACTTACTATAACCATATGTTTCCTTTTGAAGCTGATCATTTTATTTTGGAAATATATTATTCGGGTAAAAGAACTCGAGAAATATCCCGTTCGTGAAAAAGGCTGGTAAAAATACTGACAGTCGAGATGAGCAGTAGTGGGAGTTATGAGTAGTTGTTATGTACACTTAACTGTAGAAACATATAAACTGTACAGCTAGTGTACAATTTGTACAGGTAAAGCAAGGTAATACAGCTAGTAGCTAATATTGAAAGTAGATTTTAACAATCGCCATTGAAATTACATCTGATATACATTACATGAATTTCACTTATATAATATCTAATTATTTAAAACATTTGTAAAATATTTTAATGGATCCTATGGTTGTGATAACTTATGTAGGGCTTATGTAGGGGCTTACTGTATTACTTATAAGTATAAAGTGTTTTAAAAATTTGATATTTTATCCTTAATAATCTAATTTAAAATTAACCTATTTACGGAATGAAAAATAGTCGTTGAATTCGATGTAATTGGATGGACGATTTTCGAATTTAAAAGGTTTAATAATATCGTTATGCGAGTTTTGAGTTATTGAAAAGGTTTGAAGGAGTCACGGAACACCAGGGAGATAATGAGGCACAATTAAAATCGAGAAGGAAAATTCCACATATTATATCGCTGAAGTAAATATACCTGTAGTTGTGTTCAAAGAGAGAAAGCGTTCAAGAATAATTCAAATGACGACATATAAATATACCATAGATATGACTTTTGGACGAGGGCAATTATTATTATTCGATCAAACAGCAAAAAAGAACGTAAGTTTCTTATTATTTAGTTAGTTAGTAGTATTCATTCAGAGATTGAAATGTGAAGATGGAAGGAGACGGAGTAGATATTTTTGTGGTACCTATATATAGGTATACAAATACACAGATTTAAAATTGATCAAAATAGTTGGAACATCATGATATTTGAACAATCAGTATAAACACAAGTGTTTACGAATTCGAGATGTATTTAAAAGATTTATAATTGATAATACACGCGAGTTTTATTTTAGATTCTAAGTGGAACGAGGAATATATTCATTTTACAATGATGTTTATTTTTTTTTCTTATCTGTGAACTTTTCTACCAGCAATTTTATTCCGATTTAAAATGGTAGCACATTTTCAGAAAGGAAATCTGTAAGGGAAGAACTTTAGGGAGGTTATTTTTTTTAAATTATTCTAGGAGTTTTCTCAATAAATGGGAAAACCAGGAAAATAATATGAATAATATGGAAAAGCCGAGAAAAAACGTAGGAAAAACGGAAAGATTGGTATATTATTAAGCAAATATTATTAAAGAAAATATATAATGCATGTGTAATTAATTTACCATAACATGACATGTATATTAATGACAAAGGAACACTATTAACCAAACTCCGTTTAAAATCGTTTTTTTCGTTAAAAATTGTTAATTATTGCGTACAGATATACATTAATTTTCTCCTCTGCTACCTCCTCACTTCTCACCTACAACAGTTGCCCACCCACGTACGAAGTATGTCCGTCTTTTTTATATAACTGTAAGTAGAACCAAGAGTTAAATTTTCAACCATTTCTATTTGATCAAACAAAATTATCCACATAGTACTTACCAAATAAAAACTACTTAAAAAAACTCGTAATTATTATAAAATGCTAAAAAATACCTTGTTCAAAAATCTCCAAAATGTTTCCACGTCTAGAAAAGATTAATATAAGTACTCTAGACAAAAAATTCGACTCTCTACGATAATTTGTCGTTTTTTCCCAAATATTAAGAAAACTGATTGGAAAATTAAAACATGACTTTCTCACTAGATTTCTACTAGGTCTAAAATGCAACAAAAATGATCTGTAGTAATTTTCCGATTGGAGTAAGATACAGAAAACACAACAAAAATATGTAGTAAAACAAACATTATTAATTTCGATCAAAATCTTAAACACCGTAACATTATTATTGTTAATATTTATGCAATTATAATTGAATATTATGAAAATGATTTCAGAAAATGTGATTGCGTTTAATTTACTCTTTTACGGTATGTATTTATTACCATGTGTTTGTCGAGTAATATTTTTATACATATATTTAGCCGTAAACTATGTGCAATAAAGTTTGGTCTAAAACCGACAGTCTATTATACAGATCGTATGGTTAAAACACTCGATTACAGCAGCCGTCATTAATCTGCAGTTTCTTTTTGTACGCGAATTATTATGAATAAATTTTAATCAAAATAATTGGCAGAATGCCAAATGATTTCCAGTTTGACCGGTACGCACCTACCCTATACATTTATTTTCAACAATTATCAAATGGATCACACCCCTACTAGAGAGAAAATTTAATTGCGTTTCAGCCGCAACACAATTGAGTACTACCTATAGGTTATATTCATAAACATGACGTCCTTGTATCCGAGTTTTTGATTAGAACCTTCAAAGTTTCAAATTAGCTTTCCTGGACTGAACATTGCGACTTATCGAATGTTTGTCGATTCCAATTTCCCGGGTGAAAAGTTCTCTAGGTTAATAATACCTAAATTCACGCGTATTGTATTAAGAGAGTCTTAATTAAGATTGTCGCGGAACACAATATGTTAAAGTAAAAGGAAACGTGGAATGGTCAAAAAATCATATCAATTGTTACAAAACAAAGAACTGATAATGCTGATATATTTGCCGCTGTTGTAGGCAAAAAGTTGGGAAGGTAGGATGAATAATTTAATCTGTAAATATACAAGACGAATCATTGCTGACAAAATACGATTCTGAGCGGAGTTCGGTTAAACATATTTTAAAGTGCGATAATTTTTACGATTTTCTGGTAGAAAATTCCTACGGTTACACCGGAAAATAAAATAAAATCTTTTTCTTTTTTTTTCTAACGAATTCAATTATTGAATAAGCATATTCAAATCAGATATACGAAACTTATTCAATATTATGTTTGTGGAACTCTATTAACCCGAGCTCGGATCTTTCAATTAGTTTATTAACACTTTACGGTAACTATTATAATAATGATCTATGAGTATACGAGTATACAGATTATTAGGACATACCTGTCAATGGATATGGCCATCAGTGTGAACACGCTGGCGCATATGGATAAAACGGCCACGAACTGGCTGATCTTGCAGTAGGCCGTGCCAAACGACCAGTTACTGGTCAACATGTAACTGAAGTTGACGGACACGTTGAGCGTGGACACCATGGCGTCTGCTATGGACAGGTTCACCAGGAAGTAATTGGTCACATTCCGCATCCGCTTATTGGTCATAACGATCCATATGACGATCAGATTTCCACCCGTGGCCACGGTGATCATCGGTACGAACAGCGCAGTCCATGCCAGCTGGTGCCACCACGACAACTCGAACTGGTTGCTATCGGGCCACGTCCCGTTGTAAGTCCTGTTGGCCGCCCATGTGTCTACAGTATCATTAAAATACGTCACGTCCATCGTATATGCAGTATGTTCGCCTGAAACCAAAATTGAGTGGTGATAAACAAAGAGAGCATATTTGTATTTTTATATAAAAAATAACAAGTATTTATCAAAAACCAATAATAAAAATAATAATCTGCATTGATCCGGAAAAAAAATAAATTTTACAATAAGTTTAATCTACGATTACGATTATTGATCCGTATTTAATAAAATCAACAAACATCTGTTTGTGACGTAAGATGAGAATACTCCCACGATACCTTTACACATGGTAAGAGACGAAAAATTGGGTTCTAATTAATACTTTGGTGGATTGTCTCGACTTGATTATGAGCGAGGAAAATAGGTGAGGAGAGGTATCATGACGGTGTATGATGTTTGCCGATGGTATAGCTTTGATTGGAGAAAATCTGGAATAAGTCAAAAATAGGTTTCAGTAATAAAGAGTAGCACTTGAAGGAAAGGGATTAAGAATTAACAGAAGTAAAACAAAGTATGAGGTTAGAGGAACAGGATAAGACAGCTAATGCCAGTAAGCGGTTATAGGCGAGACTGAGAGTTTCAAGTACCTAGAATCTTTTTTACAAACGAACGGTGGCTTATGCAAGCCTATAGCAAGCTATATGAAAACTTGCTGTAAATAAAAATAGTAGTACTCATGAACGCCACTATATGTGTAACGTTATATAATCTCCCTTGTACGGATGGGAAAACGTGTAGGCTATTCCTCCCTATACCCTGGCAAAGGTAATGCTAGTTCTGTATACGCCATGGTCCGTGGTCGAATCCATCTGCATTGGCGCAGCAAGGAGGAGGCGAAATGAAAGAAGAATCGGCAGCCGTCGCTCGCAGCGTTGTCGTTGGAACGGGTTTACACCGCGAAATCGGCCGTAGTGTTTAAACGGCGAGGTCGTATATTATCACGAAGAAGGGCGATAAACAAACGACGACTTGACTTAACAACGGTCGGATGGGCACGTGCACAACGAATTTAAGTTTAAATACAATGAACGACGGCCTCGTGGTACATACAGTCTAAATCCGTACTGAAACGTATTTCGTACCACGAGAAAACCAAAATAAATTATTTCTTCAAACGTGATATAATAACAATATTATTATTATTATCTCACGATAGCACTACCGCCTCCACGAGTTTTAATCGAAATCGATATTATTCTGTAATAAATAACATTTGTTCGTTCCGTCACGATTATCGCGGTTTTATCGCGATTTCCCCTCGGCCGATTTGCCCATATTCGTGTTTTCGTCGTTGCTTTCCATATATACACTATATACATTATACACATATTATATAAAGGTAAGTATAAAATATAAAATGATTATTTCATGCGTAAACGGCGGTGCCGCCTTTTCATCAGGCAGTGCAGTTCAGTGTAATCGAATAAACTCGACTAAATGTAAAAATGGGAGTGAAATAACAATAATAATACAAAAAACACATTTGATAATACGGTACCGCTAGGTATACATTATAATCGAAAAGTTACATATTCAAAAGTACAGACTGCCTATGGACCAGTGTTATAATCAAAAGGTATACGTCTTAATAAAACACAGAAAAAAAAAGAACTGTAGAAAAGTTTTTGATAAGAAGAACGAATGAGTGTGGATAGGCTGCAGTATAATCAGACACGAAAGTTTGTTGAAGTTTATATTCTCAAAGGAATAAACTACACACATAGCGAGATCCTAACGACTTTAGGTAATGAAAGACCTGATGCAGTCTGTATTTATGATCGAAAAGAAAAGCGGGCACAGTACAGAGACGAATGCGGAAAAGTCACATATGACAAGGCTCTAAATAAAAAAATCGAAAAAATATTCGTGTAACTATAGTTTTATACATGTGTATACCCTGTGTTTAGGAATTTTCTGGTTTTTAATAATTATAACTATTAATTTATTATTTTTTTTAATATATATTTACATTATTAAACCTAAACATTGTTAATTTGGGTACGTGTTTGTGATTAGATTCTGAGTGGAGTGATGAATTAGTTTTACAACGATGTTTATTTTTGTTTTGTTTAATTTTTAATTTTGTTTTCTTTTTTTAATCTGTGGAAAATTAATTTTTCTCTGTCAGAAATCTTGCTCCGATTTTCAAGTGTAGTACTTTTTCTGAAAGGAAATTTTTCGGAATGGTAATATTTAGAGAGGTCATTTTTTTTTCTCAGAGGTTTTTTATAATGAATGGGAAAAAGGGGAAAACTGACGAAATTTATTATTTTATAATCGTAGATTTACTGCCTTCCAAAATATATATAATCTAATTCTGTTCAAAATCGTTTTTCGTAAGTAATAGATAATCTTTAGGTTACAGATATACATTAAATTTCCCCTTCTACTTTCTCAACCTCTCACCTACAATATTAGTCCACACATCGTGCGAATTATGTCCGTTTGTTTCTCCCCATGTTTCTTTATGCCTTTACATATTTTTCGCTGAACAACTCAATTCAGATAATTTTTGCGTTCAGTTCAAAAGCGTCTTCAGAAAGAATGCGTTCAATTTGTTATGATCTAGCCGCGAACACGTTCTGTTACGATGAAATTGTATGCATTTTTGTCCATACATTTAATACTATACAAAAAATATATGTTACAGGTAAATCATATAAACTATGTCAATTATTCTTAATACAAGCTTTGGAAATTTAGTTGTGAATCGGTATAATCTTCGTTCAATTCTAATTTAATTAAAATGTCTTCCTTTAGTAATTTTGACAATTATTTTGTAGTTAAATTTCTATTGTACTGTAATATTATATTGATGAATTAGTTATTATTACCTAGTACTGATACTTCAGATATCCATATCTGAAAATATTGTATTTTTATTATCCGTTTTATGCAATTTAATGATACCTGTGTTTGAATCGGAAAAAATTAAAATAAGAGATACTATATGAGATTTAAAAAAAAAAATTAGCAACTCTTGCAATAATTGAACTCGACCGGTGAGTTTCACTCTCCAGACCCCCTTACACCGCTTTTCAAACATAATCCAATAATAATTATTTACAAAACAGACAATACTCCTGGCTAAATGTTATTTATATTTATACAAATACCTATTTCATTTTTATATTAAATTGTTTTTTATAAAGTAATAACTATTGTAAAAAACGTATAATGATAATGTTGAAATTTATTTTAGTTAAGTTACTCTCCCATTATTACATCGGACAAAAGTATAATACATAATAATATGATTCTTTTCTAGATTTGGTCAATGTCCTAGTAATTCGTTAGGTATTTATAAGCATTTGACATTTTCAAGGTTTTTAGTTTTAATTTAATTTTATGCGGAATCAATTATTTTAGCACAGCAAAAGTGCGTATACATTTTACACGATGTTCACCATATGTTGCACTTGATTATGAAAAAAAAAATGAAAATGTTTTAATAAACGTTTTAGATTCAAATGTTGACAAAAATCATACAAATCACGGCATTTTAAAATATGTTTAACCGAACTTTATTTAGAATCGTGTTTCGTCATCAATGATTTATCTTATTTGCATACAGGTTAAAATTAAATAATAGAATACTACCTTCCTGCCTATAATAGTGACACACCGTTCAGCAGTATCGGCTCTATTTGTTTTTTTTTCAATTATACATTAAAACAAATTTGGTCCAAAATTTGGCCAGAATCCTAATGAAAATCGTGCACTACAATTATTTCTACATGGCACCAGAAAATGTTAATTTTTTATTATTAAATTTAATATTTCGACTTACATTTTAAATTTAAAAAACGGTTCGTCGTGATGCATTCGGGCGTCATTTAAACAGACGTCTTTTGTTTTCACCGGTCTATCACAGAAAGTATCACGATTTGACAATTCGTCATATACGTAATTACATGCAAATATGTACATATCTTGCATATTCAGAACATATATTGTAATAATAATATACTCGACCCATAATCCGCTGTATACAAATATGACTATCACCACGAAAATACTGTCTGGAGAACATGTTTTCGGTGTCGTTTATTAATATAACTCGGGGAAACAAACCATACACTATAATAAAATGGATTTTAAAAAAAAAGAGCTGACACTGCTGACAGGTGTACCAATGTTTTTTTTCTTGTTGCCTAGGCAACTCTGAAATCTAAAAATAATTAAACTACAGAAAAAAGCACCAACAGGATAAACTACTGAAGAGGTCGATAAATGTTTCAAATAAAATGTATCGCCGGGCATAAATTCCGTATTTTTTGAGGTACTGCGTGAAAATAACGAAGCATTTGACTAACCCAAAAAGTGTTTAAAAAAAACTTAAAAATCTTAAATCCATAACTTTTATGAGGTTCGATGTGGAAAAATCTGGATCATTTTCACTGACCGTAAAAACGTAGACCAATAGCTTCTTCGTTCAACTCGAAATCTAATCAAATAAAAAGTCATCAAGGCATCGATGCGTCGGTTTACAGCCTACAATAATACAATGTCGGGGACCGCAGAAATTCGTGCGGGATTGTATGTATACGTATATATTATATAGTCACGGCGACTAGCTATTTATTAATGAACAGCTCTCCGACTCGTACTATATACCGCAATCTATCTATCTATGTATCTGTCTATATATATATATATATATACATATATATATATATACCAGATACCATGGATACCTATACAACAATATTCCGTGATCGTAGTATTTCTCTTGCGGCGCGCGGTCTCGGGCTAAAACGACGGAAATTCTAATTTCCACTGCTCTTGACAGATAACACCGTTGCGCCGAACACAAAATCGCCCGCACAAAACGGGCCCTTAATAATAATAATAATTATACCATTCGCAATACACTCTCGGGTTCCCTTCGGATTCTCGTCCCGTTTTCCGTGGAATATTATAACCCTCGTCCACTCTCCGAGGTGTAATCGCACGTTGCGAAATACGTACAAAATCCACGCATAATACAATGCCGTATAGCGCGAGCGTGATAATTGTATCATGGTTTATAAATTGCAATTTGATTAGTATGTGGCCGGAAATGTAATGCCCAGTAGTAAAACCACCCCGATTATGCCCCACTCCTACAAATTCGATGTTACGTACCAATAAATTGCACCGAATGAATGGAAAATAAATGTCTTTAAAATCAAAAATTGTCAAAAAATGTAAAACAAATTTACTTATACTTATTCGAAAACACGAGAAATGAATTCGTAACAAAACGATCCATTTATTGTAATCCGGGCTTTAATATAACAGTTGTTTATTATTGACTTTTATTACTTAACTAACCTAAATTTACGAATAGGAATTAGTGCTGCCATAGTTTTTTCAATTTTTTATTTTTTTTAATTTTTCTTTTAGTATCAACTATCACCTGATTGAATAGTAGTTTAGTTAAAGAATAACTAAGCTACCTTTAAAAACAAATAACGGTTTTTTAACAATATAATAATAAAAAAAAAAAATTATGTACTTTACCGAACAAAATATGTAATAACTATTCACAAAGCGTGGTTATTTTATACTAATCTCGCTAGCATGTTAACATTTTTTAAAATTCGAATTTTAGAAAATCTTAAATCGTTAATATACTTTGAAAAATATTCTAAGTTTTTGTAAATCTAAAAAAGGACGGGCATACTTCGCACGTGGGTACAGCCACTGTTGTAGCTAGGAAGTTGGGAAGATAGAATATAGACGCGAATTTAATGTTTGTCTATAAGCAACAATAAACCATTGCTAATGAAAAAACGATTCTGAGCTGAGTTCAGTTTATAGTGTTGCTTTGTCAAAAATACAATTTATGGTATACATCTTATTATGGTAAAATGATTACAATAATGCGCATTTCCATGACAACAATGATTATTTAAAAAAGATTAAAATCATAAAAACTTAATAATAAAAATTTAATTAAAAAAATAATAACAAAAAATAAATAAAAACTGTTTCCAACCTAACCTTATTTTTAATCTTTCAATCTTTTTTAACCTAAATACCGAGTCATTATCTCGAATAATAATGAGAATTTAAATAAATGATATTTTTAAAGTACCATCCAGAGAACATTTCCTTTCAGAAAAGCGGTTATATTTGATAATCAAAGTATGCTTTCTGGTAGAAAAAGTGTGAAAAAAATAAACATCTGTGCCGTTCCACATTATGTTACACAATAATATGTTATTCGACTAATTCTGGTATACGGTTTTTGTCTATCGGCAACAATTACAACATTAAAATGTTTCAGGTTATTGCAATTTATGTGATAACAGTGGAATGAAAATGAAAAATTATAACTCAATAGTGTAGCACTGAACACTGCTGAGAATTAATGCGGTCATCGCCTTGTTTTACGCCAAGCACGATAATAATGATACCCTTTAATCTGAATTTTTTTTCGTTTGCCATTGATAAGAATAGACGGGAGGAAAAGAAATGCAATAACATGTAGTATTTGAATCACGTAAAAATCGATAAAAACATATTATATAATATTATGTAATTTTATGACGTATACCGAGAATGATATTATTAATCTTTACCGAAGCAAAGAACCAAAGCCACCTGTGTCACCGAGAGTTTAGTAAATGCGAACCGAATTCATGTATAGTATAAAATAGTACAATATCCGATACAAGGTGGTCTTTTAGTCGTCATCGCGACACAACTATACAGAGTGATCAATCTATCATAAGAAATTCGTTATCTCGAAAAGTATTAACTTTTTTCGATATTTGTTTTATAGATAATTTTAGAAACAAGCAACTCTGTAATTTTATATTTATGTTATTTTATGTCACCCTAATTTTTGGGGGTGAAAGTGCTATCTATTTTTAATTTATAAATGACAATCTATATTAAAAATTCCATAAATATATAGCGTACTTGTTAAAATAAATTTTGGTGTTTGAATTTGTAATTTCCGTCAAACCATTGACGAGATATTTCATTTTTAAGTTCGAGTCGGGGGAAAATAATGGAGCATTATTTGTGTAGCGGTATTTTAAGAATTTACCACTACTTTCCTCTGACCCAAACATAAAAGTGGATATCTCATCAACGGATTAACGAAAATTACAAATTTAAACACCAAAATATATTTTAACTATTACACCGTTTATCTATGGAATTTTTAATATAGGTTGCCATTTGAAAATCAAATGTAGGTAGTCATTTCATCCGCAAAAATTAGGGTGACAAAAAATAATGTAAATGTTAAATATTAGAACAATTTCAATGTTCTTCATAACAAATTACGAAAAAAATTAACAATTTCCGAGACAACGAGTGTCTTACGATAGATTGAGCATCCCGTATATGTGGACCAACTGCAACATGAAAAACATATAGGTAATACAATTCGAAAACACGTTCAGAATAATGGAACCGTCGAATAAAACACGCACGTGACACGAATATTTTCAGCTAAGTCTCTGTCCATTGTCAATGATGGTCAAAGCTTTAAATCAAATTGTAAAACAAATTGAATTCCTAAACAACTTTTTGATTACGAGTACCTAAATAATATGTGTACGTCATTGGAGGAATTTGCATCTTAAAAAAATAAAGAAATTAATCACCTACGTCATAATCTAAAGATTTTTACAGATAATAACAAACACAAAGAGTATATTAATAAAACCGATCAAACGCCATAGTTAATTTTGATTTTTATAAATTATGCATAATGTAACACACTTGATATAACACCTGAAATTACTTTTGTTCTATTCAAATGTTCAAGATTTTTTTCTAATCTTAATTTCAACAGCCTCAAGCTATGAGTTCTTGAGTTCTCTGATAATATTTTTTTAATGACTAAAAATTATACAACATCCAAGACAGACATTTTATTATTTAGGATTCTAAATCATAAATGTGGCGTTAAAAAAATTATGAGTTATGAATCGTTGATTTTCTTTGATATTTAAAGTTAACGATAATTTGAATTGTATTCATATCAACCGAATCGCCCATCATTTTTGATTCCCATCTATGAAAAATAATTTTGCTAACGTTTTTCGTAATCTACGAAGAATTTTAAAACATTTAGGATTTATCATTTGCAAATATTTGTAACACTCAAATTTTCTTTACAAATATATTTATAAAACAGTTATCCTGGATTTTGTAAAAAAAAATTGTTTAAATATTAAACATTTATAGTTTTAGTTTTAACAAAGACGTCCTAGAATAATTGGGACGAGTGCAACTACTATTATAGATAGGTAATTTAATGTATACCTATAAGTAAAGATAAACCATTGCTTACGAAAAAACGATTCTGAGCGGAGTTCAGTCGATAGTGATGATGCTTTGTCAACAATATATGTATATATATATGTCATTTTATAGTAAAATAATTAAATAGGTTCTATATATTTTCTTTAGTAATATTTGTTTATGTTGTACCGATTTTCCTACGTTTTTCCCATGTTTTATCCCGGTTTTTTACATTTGTTGGAAAAACTCCTTAGAAAATCGAAAAATAACCTTCTTAAAGTACCTCTTCACATCGATTTCCTTTCAGAAAAGGTGTTACACTTGGAAATTCGAACAAGTTTTCTGATAGAAAAATTGTTAACAGATAAAATAAAAAAAAATAATAATAATAAACATCTTTGTAAAACCATAAGCTTCTTCGTGCCACTCAGAATCTAAAATTAAAAATTTATAAAATAGAGGAACCATAAAGCAAAGCAAAACTCTACAAACGTTTACAATAAAAAAAAAAAAAAATTGATCATCATATCTTCGTGATACACCCCGTATACTCGTGTAATATATATGTATATACTATATTACATATACCGCATATACTATTTATTGTATATATTATAAATTATACATAAATACAATAGAATATTTGTCCAATCAAATATTTTATAATATTAGAATTTTTCGGTGTTATTCAAATATTTTAATTTTATTTTTTTGGCTTTCCATAAAAATACTATAAATCATACCTATTGAGTAACATTTTTTTATTTTTATTTTTTTTTTGAAAAATATAGAATGTACTAAATTAAAAATTGGTTATCGATTTTGTAATTTTTAAACGAATTCGATAAGAACAATTAAGTCTTATACATAAAATCAGAATAATATTGCAAAAAGTAATTTATTTGTAATAATACCTATTGTCTCAGGTTTTTTTTTTAAAATTATTTGTTCATTATTCTAAAGTATATATTATAATAGATATCGAGATTAATTGCACCTGATGCCTGAATTCAAATAGAAAATCTCATTAGGCAGCGGAAGTACAAAATTATTATCGATTTGTGTTTAATAATAACATAATAAATTATTTTCAGACATCAACCGACCAATGACGTGGATTTATATCCAATTCTCGTTCGTAATTTAAAAAAAACGTTTTGTTGTCATAAGCTTAAAGTTTTAATCGCAAATATTAATACAATTAGTGAAATACAATTTCTATATTATTTTCCGAACATAACGAACTAACACCAATGAATATCACTACATTTTATTTTATAGGTTGTGAAAACAATTTGGAGGTTAGTAGTTGTCAGAAAATGATTAACAGGTTAATCAAAATATTTCATTGCCTAATTTTTAAAAAAAGTGTTTTTGTTTTGAACATTGTCAAGTGTCAGATTTTAAATGCATTTTTTATTGCATTTTTCATCGTGCTTTTTGAGATTTTAAATTAATTTTTTAAAGTTTTTTACTGGATTAAATTCACAGCTCTATACATAATACATAATAGTGCAATGGACTCTATTTTCGTTAAAAATTCGACAAATTTCTATTGATTTTTTAAAATAAGCCCGACATTAAGCTTGAGAGTAAGTACCTATATCTATTAGACAATAACACAATAATAGATAATTTTGAAACGTGTTGAAACAAAAAAAAAAAAAATAATAATGGCATTGCTGATTCACGTGCTGCAGGTTAATGTAATTTTTCGACGCTTGTCACGAAACCAGAAACCCGAGAAAACGTAAAAGAGAAGTACATGTAGGTAAATAAGTGGTATTTAACTCGCTCGGTACGGTATACCGTTAAAAACCAATCAACCGAAATCGGATATATGTACGTTCACGAATAAAATTCAAAAAAATAAAAACCATTTAAAAATTATGACCGGTAAATTTATTCTGTAACCAAACGTGTCTATGTCGTTTAATCCAACAGAAGTTAATAATTGTGTAACCGTTGTGTTACGACAGTGTAATCAGTTTTGCTCTATGACGAGAATAATTTCTAAACATGCGCATAAACATGTCGTATTTCGATTGCATAGACAATAGACAATTTCCGATTGATTTTCGTTTATGTTTGTATACTGTCGTATAAGACCCCGAAATTACTTACCAAAACAATCGAACGGATACAATATTTATTAAGTATATGAAATATTTAAATTTGCATACACGTATTTTAAATTATTAAATACGACTGCGACTGACGGCCACGACGCTCACGAAAAAGGCAAAGAATTCTATTGAAAATGATCGAACGAAACTCGGACCATGTACCAGAGTTGCGATGAAAAATTAAAACCACATTTATTACTATAAAATGAAGAAACTCGATACAGTGTAGAACAAATCAAAAATACCGAACACGAAATTCGTGTCGGAAAAAGAATGGCCGATTTCACCGTTTTGGAAAGAAAATTATTTCTCGAATTTTTCCTGCATTACAGAATTAATTCATGACGTGCAATCCATAAGACCTAACCTAACTTTTTATCACGACGTTTACTCGAACATCTTTGAAAGTTACAAGAAAAAGAGTATTTTTATTATATCATATAAGATATAATATTATATAGTTACTATCAGAAATATAAAACGAAGGGTCCGTTGTCAATAACTATTATTTGTTGATTTTAAGCGATCATTAATTATTTTGAGAAAATGTAAACATATTTCTTTTACGTATGAAACCGATCGATATAATACGTTTAAACGAAATTAATTTTTATATTGTGAAATATGGAATTTTGTATAATATTCTGATTATATTTATTGTGAAAATAAAATTGTACATAAAGCAGCACCTCACTTTCTTCATCTGGTAAGTTAACACTTCTCGATACATCCCACATCCGCAGTGTTCCGCCATGGTCTTAAAATTGAAACTGTACACATTTTAATAATGCTAATACGTTTATTATTATTATTGGAAGTGTTGCTTTTTTTTTTTTTTTTTAATCGTTTAAACAATATTATGTTATCAAACAATATTGTAACGAGTATCGCCGTGGGCTATAGAGAGCCCTAACGATTTAATTTATGCCAAGTATAAAATTATTATTTTATATACCCATTAATTTTATCACTTCTCTTTTGTCGTGTAATAAATGTACACGTTTTGTTTTTAACTCTATTAATTGTGCGAGCGTCAGGGCAAACTTTTGTTATGTTTTCGAATTCGTCCCACGCCATCCTGTCTTTTGTTTTTTTTTTATTTTCAACGAATATTCCTTTGTGTCTTGTGCTAATTTTAGATACCTACGAAAACACTTAAATATTTATCACAAGGGCTTCATTATTATCATAAACCGTTCTTTTCAAACCGTATAATTTGTATTGTCTTTATATGGCGCAAGGGACAAAATGGCCGATTATGTACGATTCGTTGAAAACAGGAGATTTTTTTAATGCAAATGTCCGTTGTATGTCTACCTGCCGATCCCTTGACAAAAAAAAAAGCTCAACAATAACAACAAATAACCTTATCATATTCTATGACATGTAAAAACAATAATTGAATAGTGCATGTTTTTGCTTACATTGAGTATTTCGGTTTATTTGGAATATAACAGACGAATTAAAGTTATATTCCGCATAAATCGAGGAAATTATTACGAATGCAGAGGAACATTTGATATCTGGGAGGCATCGCGACACTCGGTGTTTCAATAGTGTTTCATTACTCTCCTTTACCCACAATACAGCACTTTTAAAAGTGGAATATTTCGTCATCAGGTAGATAAAAACTAGAAATGTCAATACCAACATTTATTTGAACTAAAACTTCATATATTTATGGGATTTTCATATAGGTTGCTATTTGAAAACCAAAATTGAGTAGTTCCACCTCCAAAAAATGATAAAAAATTACGGTAAAGCCAAATTTTAGAGCTGCTTGTTTTTTAAATTTAAAAAAAAAAATGAATTTTGATAAAAAAAATTACTATTTTCCGGGGTATTAAATGTCTTAGTATATGTTGATCGCCTCTTATAGGGTACAATTTAGTAAACATTCTTGTCGTAACGAGTGGGTTGGTGGTTTTTTCCATTCTTTCACCGAAATAATAATTTATTTTTCGAGAATATTTCCAATCGTTTTCTATATATTATTTATGCGTTCAACAGAAGCACGATCAAAGGTAAACGCTTATTTTCGACATTATTAGTAATAATATTATATTTTTTTGAACAACGCACGTCGTTGTGAAAAAAAAAACTAAAACGATATTATTTCTACATATAAGCGCACCTACAACGCTTAGACTTATTTCAAATTCAGAAACACATATACATATACATATATTATTGTAATTTATAAATTATCGCAACATTTTTTCATCATCATTCTTTTTCGCATCGCTATAATACAACAATATGGTAGGTACCTGTAATAATTTCGGCATTATAGCATCTCGGCTGACACATGTAACAGCCGATATTTGATATTGAATAGTAATTATTATCATCATCATTTGAAAACACAAAAATACGATTACACAAATATTATTGCATCAATAGCAAATGGACTGCTATCAAAGATATTCTAACTATATACCAGGAACGACGACCGTTCTACATATTGTAATACATTGAATCCGGCATATTATGTGCGGGGAAGATAGACTATATGCGGTTTTTTCATGGTTTAAAATATATTCACATGTTTTATTTTAAAATATATTCACATGTTTTTTTTTTAAATATATATATATATATGTAATGTATATAAATGTGCACAACATATATTATGCAGGTGTTTGGTAAGACTTATGCTGGTCTTATATTGGTTTCATACAGGTGTACCAGTCATTTATGTATATGGCTGCAATCCTTAATCGAATGATAACTGAAGGACACAGTAGATGTGATTAGTTATACGATATACGAGTTGAATTTAAAGGATAACACGAAATTTGATTAAGGAAATTACAGTAGACAGGCCACGAAGTACATTACAGATGAATGTCCCACAAGTAGACATTACGCGTTATGGCCACGCCAAGAGTATAAATTAAGTTACCACGGAAACTATTGAGTGAATAAATACTTAAGACCTGGAAATTTAAATTTGACTGCACATTGTATTCGTAGATTGCGTACATTATGTATTGTATATATATTATAATATTATCATCTGGGAAATTTACTTGATTTATAATAATAATGCCACTGTGATATTATCATCATACGAAATATAAACACAAAATTAATATAATAGTAATAGCTAATATATATATTATGCCATAATAGCTAATATGAATCGTTTTCGAAAAGTAAAAAAAGTAAAAAAAGCTTTAATATTTTTCATAATGTTTAACAATATTTAATTTAAAAAAAAAAAATATCGTAGATTTTCCCGCATGATGTTACCTAATACATAATGTATTTAATAATGCATCTAGTCGTCTTATATAGTTTATATATATTTTTCTTCGAGAGACACCAATAATGTCCAACTGACAGACTGACAGGAATAAACCAGTGGTCCACGTACAATGAGTGTACGTACTTTCTTCAAAAAATAAAAATAAAAATACTACGAGGGTTGTGACACAACTGAGCCTGACATAATCACAATAGTATATGCGCTCAACGTCAGTTAAACGTCTATCAAAATTGTCTTTTTAGACTCCGAGGTAGGCGAGAGAATTATCTATATACCCATTTTACAATGTGTTACGGAATTTTTTTTTTTTGGTCAATAACTTTAAGAACAGTATATATATATATATATGTAGAAATCACATTTTTATCGCGTAAAGATGCATACTCAGAATGATCAAAAGAAAATTATCTCAAAAAAGATAGACATACTTCACGCGCCGGGTGAGTCACTATTGTAGGTGAGAAGTTAGGAAGGTAACAGAGGGGAAATTGAATGCATATCTGTAGGCAAATATTAACTAATTGCTAACGAAAAAAACGATTTTGAGCGGAATTAGGTTGATAGTGTTTACTTTGTCAACAATATATACATTATATATGTCATATTTTATAGTAAAATAATAACATAAAACATTAAACATTTTCCTTAATAATATTTGTTTAATATTTTAGGTACATATTTTCCCGTTTTTCCTCATTTTTTTTTAGTTTTTTTCAATTTAAAAGTACCACCCCAATCTTATTTCCTTTTAGAAAAAGTACCACACTTGTATATCGGAGCAAATTTTTTGTAGAAAAGTTGTTCATAGATAAAAAAAAATAAAAATAAAAACCATCATTGTAAAACCAATACATTTCTCTTAATACTGCGTTACGTATACGCTATTGCATTTGGACAAGAAATTAAACACAAATATAATATACTTACTTACTAAGTTGGCCGTAACAAAAGAAATATAGTCCTATGATATACGAATATAATTAGTTTCTATAGTACGCTTATTTATTGTGTTGTTTGTTTAACTTTTTTAGATTCCGAGTGGAGTAAGGAATTTATTGATTTTACAAAGATGTTTACTTTTTTTTTTTTTTTTTTTTATGTGAAAACTTTTTCTACCAGAAAGCATACTCCGACTATCAAGTATAATACCTTTTCTGAAAGGAAATGTTCTCTGGGTGGCACTTTAGAGAGGTAATTTTTGGAAATGTTCATTTATATTCCAGATGATGAAGACAACATGGTTATTAAGGTTAAAAAAGATTGAAATATTAAAAATAAGGTTGTCATCAGCAACCGTTTTTATTTATTTTTTGTTATTATTAAGTTTTTATTATTTTAATCTTTTTTTAAACAATCATTGTTGTCATGGGAACGCACATTATAATCATTTTACCGTAATATGGCATAATATATATTGTTGGAAAAGCAATACTATTAACTGAACTCCACTCAGAATCAGTTTTTCGTTAGCAATGGTTTATCGTTGCTTACAGATATACAGTAATTCCCGTCTGTATCCCAACTTCTCTCTATCTTCCCAACTTCCCACCTATAAACGTGTCTGCACCCACGGACGAAGTATGTCCGCCCCTTTTTTTATTTTATTTGCACCACCTTGATAGCTCATAAATCAACAAAAATAAATTATTTTTCGAACCAAAAATACTAATAATCCCGTGTAAAAATGCCTTAGGAGAGATTTCGTAAAAAAAAAAACGTAGCCTATAAGTTATTCCTGGTTAAAAAAAATCTATGTAAATATTTAGCTCAATACGTTCAGTAGTTTTAGCATGAAGGGTTGCTCATAATTTAATGACTTCAATACAAAACATCGTCTTTTTTAACTTTATTTAAACATGATATACATTTTTATCCGAACATGCACCACATCATAGGTAACCCCCTGTTTTAGTAAGTAGGATGCATAGGGTAATTTAGTTATACATATGTACGATATTATGATGATAAATTACTACAAATGTAAACCAGTTCAGAGCAGAGTAGTATAATTCATGTTTATTCCCCTTTTTGTCAAAAGATATAACCCAGAAATCAATAATAATAAAAAAAAAACAAAAAAAAAAACTAGGCGTGATCTGTTTGAAAATTTAACGAATGTTTCAAATAAAGTATGATCGATCATAAACTCAACACTTTTAAGGTAATGCGTGAAAAAGTCTAAGCAATTTTACTAACTGAAAAATCGTTCCACTTTTGGTTTAATAGACGTCAAAATTGTTTGAATATTTTATAAAATACATAAACTACGTCTTGAAAGAGCTAATATAAGTAGTATTCGGTGAAAATTTCTTTTCAAATACTAGGTATTACTGAATTACAACAAAAAACTACATTCTTCGTTTTACACAAAATCTAAAATAAAATCGAAAATAACATTAACCCTTGTTATATAAACTTCAACTCTTTTAACGGTATTTTTCTCATTGTAAATAAAACACATACACACACATCATATTAAAACGATTATGTTCAGAATCTAAAGAAAAATTAGTACGAAATATTTCAACGGTGCGAGACGAGCGCCCAATTAATGGAGTCTCCGTTGTATTATTTTTATTATACTTTTTTTTTTTTTGTCTTTCTTTATTTAATAATCTTGAATTTTCATTTTTTTTTTTTTCTATACAATTATAATATTCTATAATAATTTAAAATCGGTTTTTTAAAAAAACTCACCAAAAATACCTACCTAATTTAATAACATAAACTTTAATTCTATAGAAATGCTATTAGTCATTGTTTCAAGATTATATAATTCAATATTTCATTTTTGTCCGATTAAATAATAATTCGTTATCGATAGTATGATAGGTACTGTTATACTGTTATGCCAAGTTTCCACGCATATTCCATTGTAATTATAGAAAAATAATTTTGCACATCTCGATTAAACGGGTATTGGATGATCAAAAATCAATTACCCGTGCAACTGGACACGAATATTTGTATC
Organism: Cinara cedri; assembly: GCA_902439185.1. Classification (NCBI taxonomy): domain Eukaryota; kingdom Metazoa; phylum Arthropoda; class Insecta; order Hemiptera; family Aphididae; genus Cinara; species Cinara cedri. The sequence goes on along the minus strand of CABPRJ010000477.1, from coordinate 819,484 downwards.
CCCATATAAAATCTACTTTTTTTTCTGACTAGATGGTCGCGAATGTTCATTCGTAATAATTGTGATAGTGCGTGATTGTGACACTCCTGGTCAGTGTTGAGACGCAAATAATTAAAAATCATCAATTGATAAATATAAATGCTAATTATTCAAAAATCATCTCGACATAAATAAAAATACCTAACAAACATCTAAGTTATATCTGATAAGAAAATAGATAATTGGCATTTAATTAAATAAAAAAAAACATATATTTTTGTTTAATGTATCAATAATCGAGAACATTATAGAGACAAACATTCAAACGATTGTATGAATTATGTAAATGTTAAGGTGTGTAAATCACTAGCTTTAAATAATTTCACGTTTTTAACTATGCGACTGTATAACGTAAAAAGGTATTTAATATTCCCTACAATATCGGTTTGTCTAGTTATATAGTTACTAAAAGCAATTACTATATGTAATAGATAACATACATAATCATCTAATTATGATAAGAAAGATAAATAAAAATAATATTCTATAGAATATTACATACATGTTTATACATGTTTCAACTGTTGAAATATTCAACATAATATATTTAAATGTAAATATTTTAATATTGACAAAAAAAAAAAAAAAACCAGCACAAATACTTCAAATATATAGCTAGATACCTATTTATCCATAATTTGTTTGAGGTGTCTTAAAGTGCACTGCCGATTCGATTGATGTCCGAAGGCAGCTCGGATGTACTCGATCATAATATATCCGTATCAACTGACATGTACACACAACAATATTTTGAAAACGTTAAGTTTGAGCCTGACCTTCAAAACTTGACAGTGTCAATTTACGTAACAAGACTTTCTTGACCCCCTGTGTTGAATAATAATAAGAAGAAAAAACAAAAACAAAAAACAAATAGTTAAAAAAGCCTGGCACACACTGCCGGGTGGATGTCTTCTTTCCCGTCACTTGAGAGTCCACTATAATTTGTCAGTTATCAAAATTACCCACTGGTATACAATATAATATATATATATATATATATATATATATATATATTATGTTTATATAAATAGCGTATACGTAATTATTTTAACTGTTTAATAATAAAAAAAGAAATAAACAAAAAAAATACTTCCTGCTAGTAAAATAAAGCTATAAATTATTTACATTTTCCCTTAAAAGATAGGTACAGGTTTTTGCCTTTATTTGTAACAAATTTTAGATTCTCATTAATTTTTTAAAACAATTTTCAAAAACTGATAGCACATATCGATTTACTGCAAATTTTATTTTTGTTGATGTATGAGTACATTTTCGGTAACAAGTAGTGTAGTATTTAATGGTAAATTTTAAAATACATAAATAAAAATAGAAGATAATAGTTCTAATAATAATTATCTAAATATCATTTAAAATCACATACAAATTTAATTATCTAAATACAGATTAATAATCAGACATTTGTTACTTAGAGAAAAAAAAAGAATAATTTTGTTCATAACCAAACTAAATGTGAAAAGTAATAAAAATATACCAAATTCAAAAATTGTTGTGCAATTAATCTAATTTAATAATTTTATTTGTTTATTAAATCATCATCATATTATTATAAATTTATTTTTTTACCCAAAGTTTCTAATAAATGTTTTAATTACGATTTAAAAATATGTATCTAAATAAATCCATTATTAATTTCAGACATCTTATTTCTCATGTATCTAGATAAAGTAAAAGGTACAAGTATACTTATCTAAATAAAACACAACACTAGCCACAAGGGGAAAAAACACGACAAATAACAATTTGATCTGAATCGTATTTTGATGACAATCCTAGCTTCAGAATATTAACTAAATGAACTTTAATCCTATGCAATTTAAATTTCCCACCTGTAACAGTGGCCATGATGCGAAATATTTTCGACTTTTGATATATATTTTTTTTTCATTTCACAATACAATATGTGTTCTGTATAATATCTATATTCTATATATACGCATTATTATATTTCCAGACAATCTATATCCCGGAGATGTGTAACAAATAATACTCTTCGGAAATGAACCACGATTATGGACAAAGCACAATAAGATAAAAATAAAATAAAGCAAAAGAAAAAAAAAATCCAAGAGACGTTTTAATACCAACGATAATCGAGTAAATAGAGTGGATATTAATCAATGGGAATATAACTAGTATACAATATTATACGGCACTTCTTTATAAACTATAGAGTTTATGTTGGACATGCGTCTCTAAAAAGGCTTGCTAAAATTAAGTACAATTATTTTTATTTTTAGATTTTACCAGATAAGTGAAAAGAAGTGGCTCGTAAATAGTGTTCTGTGTCACACAATACCCCTTAAAATGTCTCCTTTTTGTTAACAAATTTATTTTTAATAATAAAAGGAACGTTGTTGTACAACTATTGTGTGATATAAGTGTAGTTAGTAAAAGTTGTGGGGAAAACGTAGGCCGTAAAATAAGTGGCTAAAGATCATTATTACAGAGGAGATATGTGATATAAATATATCATGATATGTATCTGGGAAGGATGAGAAAATAGTCATGATGAATAAGATTAAATGAAGAACGTTTTATTGGAGTAATTAATTTTACTATAAATATATTTACATAATTTTATCAAATTCAATTCAAAAAACGGCAACCCGAGTATACTTACATTCGACAATCTAGAACTTTACTGGATTAGTGTATTAAAGCATATTATTAGCGTTTTGTATTTTCAGTTTTTATTTGATTTCAACGATGCATACAAGTTTTGTATAATAAACTTAATTAATCTATGGAAATATTAAATGAAGGTTTAATATGATAAGCTGGAAACTACACGCAGTATCCATAGTTATTGTGGTCGATCAACGTCAGAATACTACCAAATAATTACAAATAATTTACCCTAATCGCAAATTGTTGTAAGTATTTTATTTGGAATTTTTCCAAAGGTTTCAATCAGCTTCCTTTTAGCAGTCTCTGAACTAGACTCATCAGAATATTGGGCGATGAGAGCGCCAATTTTCCTGCGCCAAAAACAAAAAATTTAAATATCTATTAGAATTTCATATTGTAAAACATGTAATTTTTTTAAGGGCGTATTTTGCTGTTTTGTTGGGCATACCTGTGTGCATATATATTATATAAGTTTCTAAGGGCATATTATAATTCAGTGGCTTAGTGGTAACAATCGAAGTAGTAGACAAATTACGTACGCCAAATGTCAACGATAATATTATTATTGTTAAAAATACTGTATTAACGCAGCCGCGGTCGGAACGCTCTAAATTAAAAATATACTATATTGTCTCCTTCTACTAAAACTGCAGCGTATCTACAATCTACATAATATAAGTGCATCCATACCGTATACCTATAATACGTATTATATTATTAATCGTTATACACGTATACCTATACACAGGGACGGGAGACAGTTTATGTGTGTGTGTGTGTGTAAATAAGCCAAAGCCATTTAATACGTAAACCGCACTGAAATATGTCTCGTATTATGTATAGTATACATAATGCCACATGGAAACGAAATATAACCATCTGTATAATCGTCGTTATATAATAATACGAGGCGTATAAGCGTACCCTATACCTATAATAATAATCAAAAATAAATATGATTAGTATACGATTATTATACCGTAATATTACTCTGAGCTACGCAGTGTCTATTGCAAGCACATGATTAAAAAAAACAAATTCTTTAGTTTCTAAGAGAAAATTTCGTCTTTTCAGTATTGATACATTGGTAATTGTTATGATTTTTCTAGTAGTTTTCTAAATAGTGGAGAAAAACGAAAGAAAAGCTGGAATATTTACGTAACAAAACAATGTTTGTTAATTCGATTTCATTTCATATTCTTTTTTCTTGGTAATTAGCGAAAAACAACCGTGTTTGATCATCTACTCGTGGTACAATAGTATAAATACACATTTTTTTTTTTAATAATCTTATTTTTTTTATTGAGTATTTGACATTTCTGAAATTTTTTGAGGAAGATATACTTTCTATGAGGAGATATTGCGCGGAACGATCACCGTGATTGACACCGCCGAAATTCCTGTGATAAATGTTGTAAAAAAAAAATTACTATAATTCTTATATATAAAATTATCGTGTCACAATGTTCGTTCCCATACTCCTCCGAGTCAGCTTGATCGATTCTCATGAAATTTTATATGCATATTCAGTAGGTCTGAGAATCGGCTACTATCTAAGTTTGTATGCTCTGCGATAAGTGGTTCCGGAGTTATGGCCTCTTAAGTCAAAGTATACTAGCACACACGATGTTCAACAATTATTATTTTGCCATGGAGAGATAATATACACTCTATGTGGTTATTTTTTATTATTGGTTTCCGTGGCACCCGCGTGTCAATAACAATTGAGAACGTCTGGGCCGATTTGGCTAATTTTGCTAACCTAACCTAACCTATGTACGTGTGTTTTGCACATATTTCAATGCCAACAAAACGCAAAGGGGCTGATTTGAACCGTAATACAAGTAATACAAGCAATTAGCTATAATACGGTACACGCGCTTTCCCGCTGTCGAGCGTCCCCACTCCCTGATAAGTTAGATTAGGCTTAACTTCCTTTGAAATCCATCAACCCCCCCATTTAAAAAAAAATCGAGGACAATGAAAATTTAAGAAACCAGGCTGTAATCACACGTACTAATGAAAGTCAAGAGCAACGCAATGAACGCCGTCGAGCTAATGCATTGAGACAGACTGGCCTGTCAGCGAGTCACCGACACATTATAAAATAAAACTATTATAATTTTTATTATCACTATTATTTACACTATTCAAATATCACAATAGAACACATTTAGGCCGCCGCAGGTGCACTACCCAATTTCCACCTATTTGTTTTCATTCAATTCTAACATGGCCACTCCAAAACCAAAAATGAATATGGGTAAAATAATAATAATAAAAATTGGCACGGGCAACGCCGGGCGCGGGACAACTAGTATTACTATAATATAACTATATCTTTACACGGGACAGCGCGTCCTTAAATTGTAATATTATACACTATATTATATTATAATATGACGCACTATTGTTTTCTGAGGACAACGCCGTATAAAATAACGAATTTTCTAAAACTCAGCTCTCGCGGTGGCTGTGACGAGGGGATTGGGGGGCGAAATGTTATCCTTAAATACAACACGGCTTTATATACGCCGATTATTTCGGTTTAGTTATTTTTACACTTACGTACCCGTCTATACCTACCAAGTAAAGCCCTGCTTAAATTAGCTTAGGTCGTCCCATGTAAATTGGCCGTTTAATCTTCTATAGGTATATACTCGCGTAACTTGGTGCCCGAAGTTATAGCGGCGTAAAAACGTATTAAAATAATAATAATATTTGTACCGTTGTTGTTTTATGCGAATAGAGTAAAACGATCACGACGAGTTTTAACACTTAAAAGTAATATTAAAAAAAATTAAAAAAAAAAAAAAACAAACACAAACAAGGATTTCACGCAACGCCGCCCGAATTATATTTTAAAATTAATTTCATTTCCGTCCGCGGTTGAAAATCACTATACACAATATTATAATGTACCTACTATACAGAATGATTCTTTTATTCAGCGATTTTCTCGCTTGGTTTTTAATAAATTTGATTTACGCTCAATCATCATTGTATTAATATTATTATCGTTGAACTCTATTGAAATGCTATTTAAATTATTTACCCTTATTCATTAAAATATGGGTGGGTAATGAGTATGAACCTTTAATGAATATAAACTTTTGATTATCAAACGGACAATACCTCCTCTCTTAAAGCATATTTAAGGCATTTTGCCAATCCTAGGTTTAAATGTACTCTTTCGCTAATAAAAACCCGTTTGATCTAACACAACTTAACGTCGATACCGATTTTACTGCAACATTGGTTGCTGAAACCTGCAATAAATATTAAATTGAAAGTTATCAAGTACTCAAGTTGACCGGTGTAACCTTGAAAATTTACCCACGTGATATTTAACAATCTCCTCTCCGGTAAAATTTCACAAGTAAATATTTACACCCTAATACAATTTTAGAGAAAGAAAGATATGGGATAAAATATTAATGAGGTCAATAACCACTAGTGAAATTTTACTCCCCCTTCCCCCCGATCAAAAATCAGGGAGTCAATAATCAATAGTGAAAGTGCACCCTGTACACAGTCAAATATCACGGGAGTCAATAATCACTCACAGGATTTTCATATCCGTGCAAAAATATCAGATACGGGGCAGTCGTTAATAATACAAATTAAAACGCATCGATATTTATCGATATCGATATTTCAGTTTTCAACGAACATCGAACTGTCCGAAGTCATGGCACATTTATAAACCAATATTAAACACTAATTTTTCGCTAGGTTGCACTTTATATTGAATGGCACCGATACTTTAGAGTTTATATGTTAAAATATACTATTTCTAATTCTTTCTATGTTTTTTTCCGGTTTTTCTCAATTATTATGAAAACTACTTGGTAAATCAAGAAGCGACTTCCTTCGTAAGTAACTAGATCAAAAATGAAATAAAAGAAAAGGTCTCTGTTTTCCTCTTGTCTTTTTTCTATTCGATCAATATTTCTGGTGGATTACATAGTTTGCAAAACTTGAAAACAATGAATTCGATAACGCCGCAGCTGCGTGTCGTAAATATTTGCCATTTTATCTGTAATTTTGTTTCCAGACTTTCCTAATTATTTTGAAAACCTCTGAGAAAATTATAAATGATCTCTGGAATGTACCAATTAGATAAAATTTCCTTTCAAAAAAAAAAAATACATCACATAATGATATATTGGTTTGGAAAAAAATTTAAAAAAAACACTTCATAGTAAAACCAATAGATCCCTCGCTATACTCCGAATCGAAAAGAATATGTATGTTCTTTTCTTTATACTTAGCTGTCTACCAAACAGCAACTTAATATTATAGTTTCTGTTATTATTATGCACAAATCCAAGTTGTATTATCCGCGTGTATATGATGATTTCTAACCCGCAGTCTGAATAGATTATGTACAGATAAATTTATTACCTATATTCATTTAGAAAACAAAAACGTGCAACAAATGCGTACTTTTGGTAGTGCGAATACGAAAACAAGTTGACGGACACGAGAAGTTTAATAACTACAACAGATGAGATGGGTAGAGGGCAAACTTAACATACAAAAAAAAATAAAAAATAATAAGAATGATCAATCACTATATCAAGCGGTTTATAAAAAAAAAATATATATATATATATATCAATAATAATAAAATACCTTGATATTATATTCTTAAAAAAAAAAACCTTTTAATAATTATTATATTACGCGTAACGTTTTATAAAAATAAAAAACTATATAAAAATTTATTATATACAATGTAATAAAGCGGTGTTGTAAAAAAAATGTTTAACCTTGAGTTGGTACTTTTTTTTTTTGATAGAAAACTTTATTATCTTACAATTTTTATGGCAAATGGGAAAAAAAAAGTCGAACCGTAGTAGTAGCATAACTATTATCCCGATGTAGGTTAATTATTAGTTAAAAAAAAATTACTAGAAATTATAAATCCGTATTGAATTGTATCGAAAATCAAAACTTAATTATTAGGTAAATAAATTATAGTTTCAATCAAAAACAGATTCAGGCAAGCTTTTTTGTACAATTTTGGATCTAATAGTTAATGCAATGGGGAAGTTTTTCATGCTCCGAATTTCAAGAGTAGCATCTTGTTCGAAAATAAATTTTGTTTAGTTAGTACATAAGAGGGATGAAAACCTAGGAAAATTAACGGCAGTAACGTTTAATTATTTTCGGATTTTTTTTTTTTTTTGTTATTCCGTTAAAAATAATCTTAGAGTTCTGATACTTCACCGTTCAATTAAATTAAAAATAGATATTAATTTAAATATTAACAATTATTTTTAATTACTTCGTAATACTTTTCCATAGTATTATTATCCAATGTAACAATAGGTTTTAATTATCATGAATCAGGAATTCGGTATTTATAAATATAATGTACGTACAATAGCGTGTACTTTGTAGGTGTTATATCTCATCGGGATCTGGGTACGGCGCTCGTCTCTTGGGAGACGATCACAATCGTCCGTTATATTTATACAAAATATATGATCAAAATACAAAAACAAAGAACGGGGAATTCTACAATGATACAGCCGTCGGGGCAACACAAATAATCGCTAGACATGCGTGCAAAGTGCGAAACAATATGGAAAAGTTAATGTTTTAGTACTATATACAGTGTGTCCCACCATGTTTGACGGATTTTTCTAGCACTGTTAATATTAAATTTTTTTCAGTCGGTTTGTCTTTGAGGGGGGCGTCGATTTGGAGAAAAATTTAATTTTTATTTTCATATCCTAAAGACAAAAAACAAATAACTTTACACGTATTCCCTTGAAAAAATAAAATTTTGATGGACCGCACATTCATATCCGTTGGATAATTTCTTAGTTATAGTTGTTTTAATTAGGCCGTGAAAACGATTAATATTCAATAAAATAACACGTTCTGCGTTAAGGAAATAAAATCAGCATGGTAATTCTTTACCTTCTAATGAATATTAATTTTTTTCACGCTTATTTTCTAGATATTAAAACGGCTACAGTTAAGAAACTATTAATCAGATATGAATGTAATGTAATACATTAAGATTTTTAGAATAAAGTTTTTAACAAAATGGCTATTTTGAAAATTTTTTAAAATGAATAAATGAAGATTTTTTTTGTGAGTGTGTTTAGGGGATGAAAATGAAAATTCAATGTTTCTCCAAAATGAGGTCCCCTCGAAGAAAAACTGAAAAAAAAAATCGAAAACAATTTAATATGAAAAGCGCTAGAAAAATCCGTCGAACAGGGTGGGATACACACTGTGTATAGTGTTCGTGATGCGCGTACTTTTCGATAATTTTTATTTATTTTTTTATATATTTGTTTTTTTTACTTATTCATATCGAATATTAATAAATATCTTTTAAATTTGTATGTGATTACATTCTATGCTTTTCAATGGTGAATGTTTTCTTTAATCGCCCTCCCGCTTTCAAAGTCCATGAGCCAAGACTGCAGAAAACGATTGTTCAGTGGGAATTCGTAAATGGTCGATCGTTCAGAACAGCACACTTTTGACCGACAGTTCAAAATATTAATTTATTAATTATTTTGTTAGTTACCTATTAAATTATTTAGTTTCATTTATATTTCATTAATATGACATTTTCCTTCCGTATCATAAAACGTATAGAACTATATATTTCCGTGTTACTATATTAATATATTAGCTTTTTCAATCTTTTTCTCTCGAGTTGAATCATACTAGTCGTTAGGTAGATGAATTGAACTCAATATTGATTACAGGGATTAAATATCATATAGTATCACACATGTATAGTATATATACGAGTATATATCTTATATATATATATATATATACTATACATGTATAAAACAAGTTTGTATTCATATATCTACATCTTGCAATTATTAAGAATTAATTTTGATAGTAATACCAGTACTTTTACAAATTCGTAGATAACAGAATAATTATAAAAGTAAAAAAATAAGTTATTCTAGTAATTATTAGTGAGATATTCTAATTGTTATTTACGTCAAAAAAAAAAAAAAGTTGTATTCTAATAATTTATTTATTTGTAGCTAAACGACTTTTTTTTTTTTTAAATTGTATTCTAACGAACAGTAGTCTATAAAATGTTTACGTGTATAGGTAGCTCTACTTTGAGTAAATTATTTTGCAATAGGTTTTTTTTCTCGCTTAAATTATATATATATATTATAATAATTCTACAGTGCACACGCTACGTTTGCTCGATAAATGAATACCTACATAATCAGTGTAATTTTCAGTTAGATATCTCGTTTTCTACGAATGAAAATGAAGTACACATTTTTTTTTTTTTTAATAAAATAAAATAATTTTTATTCCGAAGAAAAAAATACTTAGTATATTGAATTTATGCATATTATAAGTATTTCAATGAACGCGGAATCCTGGTGTTAAATAGTGCCATTTTTTCATCGGTCCCAGCAATAAACGATATACGATGAAATAAAGATCTTGGGATATTAACACGAAAACGCGGAAATATACAGAGTGTTTCTTTTACCACTCTTCGGTGATTTACCCCAGGAACATTAAGTGATGAATTTGAGTTCTGTGTGTTTTTTTAATTTTAGACCGGGGGAAGGGGGTTTTATAATCTACGAATTGATATGAAGTTATAATATTTGATATTTGTAAAACCAAACTGTATACTCACTGAATGCCGTATAAATGGATGAAGTAAAACATTTCGAAATTGTGATAACTCATACACATTTTAACGAATTTCATCATGACTAAAAGAATCCGGAATCAAACTCATCACTTAAATTCCTCTTAGTACGGACTTCGATCGAGAAATCGTCCTGTATACATTTCGTGTCAAAATCGAATTTCAAAACGGAAATATTTATACACAAATTTTATCGCGGCCTATAAAATACGCGTTCAGTAACTACCTGCAATGATTGCACGATAAAGTATAATAATAATAATAATATTAAAATATAATACTGTCTTTTAAGCGTAAAAACCAATATGCCTTTATAGACAACTAATAACTGTTGCGTTTATCTCTCAGTAATAACAATAAAAAGTTAATTTAATAAAAATATACAATCACAACGATAAATTTTCAGACATGTGGGAATCTCTATTTTAAATAACCGATCGTCGTTTTAAATATATCTATTCCATGTTCGAAAAAATATAAAAAATATCCGGTTGATACGGTCAAATACACATGCGATATTTCTCTAAATATTCGATGTAATGAAGTATATGTCAAACATTAAATATTTGTTCGAAAACAATTTACGGTACGACGAAATATCCGGTGATGCTTTAGCACTCGCGACGGTTGTTGGTCGAATCTAACAGCCGTTTAAATCAATTTGTCGAATCTACGACTAAACATAATATGATTGTATAATTTGATGGAAATAGACAGATGATTACAGAAATCGAAGTGACGAGATTCTTTAACGAATTTACGAGAGCCACGATGTTTGCCAATAACACAGTAGTTTTGGGAGAGATTTAAAAAAACTATAATTTTAAAGTTCATCATAATACGTTAAATATTTAGAATATGTTTAAATAATTGTTAGTTTTTAAGATTTCCCAGGTAAACACAATCAATGATATTCAACCGGCGGGGTGGCTTTTCCTTTGATTATTGTAGTATAGTACAAGGACTGCAGTATTTCGTGTGTGTAATTGTTTTTAAATTATTATTTACGACGTCCCGATTCACTTGTCACAAATTATGAATATTTACTTATAATTCATGTAAAGCCGATATAAAAAAAAAAATTGAATACTACAACATACTAATATGGTGAACACTTATAAGAGTGCAAGACAGACACCATTTGCTTCCACCTCCTGAAATAGATATTAGTTGTTACATTTATTTGTTTAAATAACGTTAAACTTATGACGTTTTGATAAAATTTAGTTAGTTATAGCTTCAGTGTTCTTATACATATATATATAATATTATAAATATAAATGTATGTAATATATATTTTCTTTATTTTACATCATATTGTACATTCGTTTTGTTTTTTTTTTTTTTTTTAATTAGTTAATATCGGATGAGTATAAAGTGAATTAATTTTTTTTTCAGTTTACTCGTATTTCCAAATAGAATCAAAATATTATTAAATTTTTTTTAAAAATCAACCGTACAACTATATAATAATATACATGTCGCATCCACTTGATGAAATTGTCCATTTCATGAAAAGTTATCCAGTTCATGGAATGAAAACAGTTTTTTCCATTTAATGAAATAAATACAAATTTCATGAATTGGATATCTTTTCACGAAATTAATACTAAAATTTCATATCGTGTAATTGTTTTCATCAAGTAGTCATGCACTTGGAGAAACAAAATATAATATACATTTAATTCATATTACACTATCATTGGTTTAATTTTTTTATTTTTATTTTTATTTATTTATTTAAACAATGAGTTAAATTGTGACAACGACTATTACATTTTCGTTTATCTTTTTAACATGTGCAACGGTAAGAGTTACATTATTTTTATTACGAACTGTTCAAATACCCTTGTCCCCCTGATAAAGCAGCAACTGTTTCACGAAGTGTTATTTCTTTGTTATTTTTTACTTTATCAACATTAATGAAATTTGATGTACTCAGTAGCAAATTTCCAGATCTAAACCACCTTTTTAATAGTCCATACATGGTTCCTTTACGATTCATACTATTTTTTTGATCTAAAATAACACCAACCACCAATTAAACCTCTTTCTAGAAATGAATCAAAAATTAGTTTGGCTTCTTCAAATTTTCAATTAGATTTAATTAAAAACCTGTCTACTGAAGAAGAACTTGAATAAATATACCAACAAAATACTACAAAAGATCAATTAAGTTCAACCTGCTCAAATTGTAGAAGATAAAGAGATAGTTGTTGAAATTGATTCTGCAGATGCTATAATTTGCGATTTATTTAAGAAAGGTGAACAAGTTGAAAAAGAACGTCAAGAATCCCACGAAGGACAAAAGATAGCAGGGATAAAAATGTTGTAGGTTAGATTTAAAAATGTAAATACTTTTATTATTATAAATATCTAATAAAAAATATTTTCATTAAATTATTTACGTAAATAATTTTGGTTAGTATGTTTTCAGTTTTTGACCGTAATACTTGTATACCATGTTTAGACAATGTTTTGTATAATATTATATACTCTTGAGTGCCTTGATATGTATTTCATAGAATATGTACGAAGAGTGTATATGTCGCATCCGCTGTCTGTGTACTCATATAATGTATAATATAAGTAAGCATAATATTTTATCCTTATATAAATTCTAAAATATTTAAATAGATTAAATTCGCCCTAACTTGCACTCAAATAAATTGTTATTATAATTAGGTAATAATATTATGATAATTTTCATGACGATGAACTCTTGAACTTGCGTAATATGGTCTTCTTTTGATATGCAACTTATACTTAAGTCAATCCTAAACTAACATAATATATAATAAAAAAATTTAAAAGACATTATATTATATAATATAACTATCCTACCAATTTAATAAGTGCAAAAAAAAAACACTCGTGAGCAGCAGAGCTCCATCGTTAAGTTCAAATGTTCACCTACCTATTTTGTATACCGTAAATATTCTTTGAAAAACAATAAAAACCAAACGCTACAACAATACAATACTATATTGCATTAAAGCTACTTCCAGAAGAAAATGTTGAATTTTGATCATAAAAATGGTAGAAGTGAGGGTTGAAACCTGAAACCTCAAAAACACACAATCTTGAATGCATATAAAAAATTGTTATCATGAATTTATTTTGGGAGTATGTAGGCAGTTGTCTATGTATCATTTGTATACAGAAGGGGAGGCTTCAGATCTGTATAAAACTTAACCCGTCTCCTATGTAAAAAAACGTTTTTGATTTGTTAAATCAGCCGAAACTCAAATCACGAAATTCAAATTACCTACGGCTAGTTATATTTATATTATGATTGTTAACAGTATGGTTATTATCATGCTATTCTGTGGTATAGTTGAGCGTTAGTAATTACTATCACTAGCCGTTGGATCCTTAATACACTATTTAAGTACTTACCAACACGGTTAATGATAGAATTATCTATCTATTTGAAAATTAAAGATACTAAAGGCACAAACGTAAATAAAAGGCGTTTATCTGATTCTTAAACTGAGTTTATGGTTGATAACCGATCACGATTGGTCGATTATCTTATAAACTCCGTTTAAAAACCAACGTTTACGTTGGTGAGAACGGACTTAAGATTACTAATAAACACGCTTGAAAGTTCTATAAAAAAAAAAAAATAATAATAATCGAATTATGATTTAAAATATGGAACTGTAACTATATAGTTATAGGCTAACAATCATTTCTGACTATATTATATATTTGTATTATATTGTCGATTTCCCTGTTAGAAGAGAATATAATCCCTTGTATATAATATTATTTTACAAAAATATTCAACGTTAACTGCACAAAATCGCTTTAATATTTATAGCCATCCGTAAAAGTTATGGGGAAAATAATGCATCGATTGGATAAACGATATAAGGATATGATTTATAATCTTTTATTTTATATACATGTAACTGGAAGCGTTATATTTAAGGAGCTATTGAGTTGAAAGATAAAAAAATAAAATAAACATAAACATGGTATAGAAAAATAGCGCATAAAAATAAATACTTTTATCGTGGGTACATAATTTACCTAAACAAACTCGGTCCTTTCAAAACAAACATTTAAACCATTTTTATAAATATACCGCGTACCTATACCTACACACATATTATAATATTTAGTTTGTTCTCTAGAACTCGTCTTTATTGCGTGAAAATAAATAAACTGCACTTATAGCAGGTACTTGGCAAATCTCTACACCTATAATATATTTTTGATGTGATAAATTGTATGATTATATTTCAAGTCATAGGCAAGATTACTTAAAACATTTACCTACAACATTCTAGTCGCGACTAAAATGTATTGAAAACTTTCGAACAACAAGCAGATTACTCGCGGTTGTTCATAAAATACAGCCGGTCGAAAACGTGATCGTTTTTTGTAAATATTCAATTATTGTCAGGCTTTAATGTTTTCGAGAACAGACTTAAATTTTAGATTTCGAACGGTGCACGAGAAAACTATATATTAATTCTATACAATGACGCGTTGCCAATCGTGTGGCGTGCGCTTTATGTTTTCAAATTCTCGGCGAAAACGATTTGGACAAATTATTAGGAAAGTTGTTCGCCTTTTGTGACGACTGAGCGGATAACTGTTCGGCACTTTATATAGAGTAATTGTGTTATGAATTTCTCAATTTGCCACCCCGCGAATCCCGAAGAACTGCGAAATAATATCAAGACGAAAATAATATTCAAACAGTCACGTCAATATAATTGTATTTCTGCACTCTACGCGATCATCAGAACTGTGTTCTATGCAGTAAACAAAATAAAGATGATTTATCGTTATTTCAGTCACTAAAATAATAATATTATGTTTTAACGAATTATTCCAATTTCCCAAATACCGTCGACGTTTTATCTTTAAACTTTTTTAATAATATATTTTAACTTGAAAATATGAAGCCTAAACTTCTTCTAATAAAAGATCGCGCTGAAATATTATAATATTGTTAGAAAACGCCAATAAATTCGTGCGGCTTAGACGTGTGTTCTGCATTAAATAATTTGACCAGGTATTGCTCGCTTTCAATTCGACGGAACACCGGATATATTGATAATAAACCTTATTGATTCCATAGCCTTGTGTCCCAACAAAGTTTGTTAATTGTTAGTTTCATCGATGAGATACAGTCTGATTAGAAATGGAAATTTAAACCTCTCGACGAAAATCGAAGTTATTTCGATTTTAGATTCCGAGTGTTAGTGCAATGATGAATGAATTGGTTTTACAAAGATATTTATTTATTTTTTTTTATGTGTACACGTTTTCTACCAGCAATTTTGTTCCGATTTACAATGATAGCACTTTTTCTGAAAGAAAATTTTCTCGGGGTAATACTTTAAGGTGGTAATTTTTTGATTTTTCTAAGATTTTTTCCAGCAAATGGGAAAAATCGTGAAAACCGGGGAAAAAAGTAAGAAAAACGTGAAAATCAGTACAATATTAAGCAAACATTATTAAAGAAAATATATATAGCTTATTTAATTATTTTGCTATAATATGACATTTACATTCTTGTCAAAGCACCACTGTTAACTGAACTCCGCTCAAAATAGTTTTTTCATTAGCAATGGTTTATCGTTGCCTACAGATATACATTAAATTCCCTTCTTTATCCTACCTTCTCAACTTCCCACCTACAACAGTGGCTGCATACGCGTGCGAAGTATGTCCGTCTTTTTTGTTGTCATATTTTATATGTTCCGTAACAATTTGTGATTTTTGATATTTTTAAAATTTTTTTTTTTAAAGACAGTTTTGCGTGAAATTAACTCTTATGTCTTCGGAACAAAATTGTTTTATTAAAATAAATTATTCAATATAATAATATTTTAGTGACACAAAAACATTCCTCCCTCACACTTTTGGACAAAATGCACAATTCGATTTTATTCAGCTAAATAATCGATCGGTGTAATAGGTTCCTACAAAATATATAACCATTTTAATATAATAAAAACAATTATCAAGTTGTATAGCAATCTGGTGCGAATGGTTGTCGAGCCGGTGCAGGCGAGGCCCGAATTTTCGATTAACAAAATCGATTTTTGCGAACCACGACAACAATAATAACAGTTTACACTTTGACACGGTTGTGAAAATAATACTTACGTATACCCACGTCAAAAACGTTTCAATTTTACAGGTAATATTGGATTTGTTTCAGTGCGGAAATTATAACCGCGGCCGTCGAACTACCTACTTTACAACTTTACAACATCGTGGCGTCGTCTTCGCCGTGGTCGATGAAACCTCGATACAATTACTAAATTCCCTGTAGTGTACACGTTTTTCGTCGTTTTAACGATATGTTTATTATTATACTCGTGTAATACAGGGAATCCGACGAAGATATAACAAATGCAATAACTTTCGTTCCGTTCGATATTTTTAAGTTTTTCTTTTTGTGTAACAATTACTAGGGTCTTACGTGCTACGATTTTTTAATTTTTTACTTAAAAATAAAAATATTTCTAAAAAATGTCTAAGATAACTATATTTTAAAAATTTATTTTGAAATATAGAAATTTTAGTGTTGCAAATGTTTATTGATGACGAGTCGTAAATTTCCAACAATTTTTTGATGTTTACAAAAATTTAGATTATTTTCATTACTACTACTAAATAATTTAAATCAATTCAAAAATACCCTATTTATGTTGTATACTTATAACACAAAAACCCAAACCAGACTATAATCACAACGAGAACTTTTATTTTTACCTCAACTTTGAGTGCACCAACATCCAACTCTTTTCAATCAAAAAATGTAGGTTGCCAAAAATAGGTTTTTCATATTTTTCCATACACCATTAGCTATTTTTAAGTTCCATAATTTGAACTTAGTTATAAGGATTATACGCATTATACAGGATTTTCCCGTATTTGAGACAAGCGTCCCAGTGTTCCGACTAAATTTTCTAAACAACACTTTTGTCCCGTATTTTGAACCACCCATTCTGTATGTCCCTTAATTTTCCTTATTTCTTAAATTATATGATTCAAATTTGTTTGGTTAATAATATCTAGTTATGAGAGTTATGTCAAATTATTTTATCTGCAAAATATATTTTGACATAAACTGAAATTGATCGTTACAAATATTAAGAAAATCAAAACATTAGATTTTAGATTCTGAGTGGAGCAAAGACATTTATTTATTTATTTTTTTTTTATCCGTGCACAACTTTTCTACCAGAAGACTTGCTTCGATATCTACGTGTGCATTTTTTCTAAACGCAAATCGGCGTGGGAATGTACATTAGGAGAACCATTATTCGATTTTTTTAATATTTTTCTTATAAAATGCAAATAGCTAAAAAAGAAATCGGGAAAATTTACGAAATATAATAAAAATAATCTTATGATTTTTTTTTCTACGAACAATTTTCTACCAGTAATCCAACTTTTCATGATAGCAATGTTTCTGAAAGGAAATTTCACTAGCGAGGTACTTTAGAAATCATTTTTTGATTTTTCTAAGAAATTTTCCAGCAAATATGAATAATCGGGATAAAACATGGGAAGAACATAGAAAAGCTGAGAAAATTGGTAAAAAATTAAACAAATTTTATTAAAGAAAATATATAAAACCTATTTAATTTAATTATTTACATAAAATGGCATATATATATATATTGTTGAAAAATCATCAGTAACAACTAAACTCCGCTCAGAATCGTTTTTCATAAGCAATGGTTTATCGTTATCGTATACATTAAATTCCCGTCTAAATCCTACCTTCCCAAATTCTCATCTACACCAGTGGTGCACCCTTCTCCATTATCCATTATCTTACTTTTTTTTTCGTTTCTTTGTTTAAGAGTAGTCACGTAATATCATGAAATTGGATAGTTAACATTGAATAGTAGACAAATATCATTTTTGAATTATATTAATACGTCATTTTGATTTCGAAATTATATTTCTTACAAAAAAATGATGTAAAGAGTAAATATTTTTATTTTTATTGGATAACTTTTGAGTTACACACTAATTTTGAGAGCTACATCCTGACCATCGCTCCCCCTTCCACCACATGATGGTTTGTTGCAATAAATGTCAATTTTTAAATGCAATTGTAAATTACCCGTATTTATAATAAATAAATCTGGAATATCTAAGTCTTGGTATATTAAGGGAGGAGTTTAAATGATAACAAATAATTAATAATTATAAAACAAAATATATAGACCAATCTATTAAAATGTAATAATTATTAATATTATAAATAAATAAATTTGACAGCATAATAATTTTAAATAGATTTAAAATAATTCGTTTCTACAATAAATCATAACTGTATAGTACATAACTGTAAGTACAAAATAAAGTATTGTTGTATTTTTTTATTAAATTTGAATATTCGTGTTAACACGAGTTAACACGAGCCAATAGCGGTATTTGTCATCAGCCCATTTTCGTTAATATAAGTTGAGGCCCACCGAAAAAATTCTCGTGTCCCAGTGGGCCTATCCGCCCCTGCCTATCACGATTAAAGAAATTTATCTTAATATTTATTTATAATTATCTATTTATCATTTATACAATTTCGTGATATGAAGTTTCGAACATTGATATACATAATACCAACATTTAAATATATTGTTATTTAATATTTTTTATTTAGAAAAAGATTTTTAACGTGAGCATTAAAAAAATATTTTGTAAAAACAGGTGAGCTCCGAGACCAACCCTTTTAACTCGGCTTGGGTGAGGGGTTTTTTGCTATTTTCAAACAGGATTTACCCCAGTGGTTTAAAAAAGGTTCGGTGCCACTACAGTCAGCTTCCTGTGCTTCCTGTATACATGTAGAACTGTATATCTGACCTACAGTATGAAAATATAACTTATTGACTACAATCTACGGAGTGATATCTAAATTAAAATTTAGTACGTCAATAATAAAATTGTCCAGCGCCGGAATTGAGAAGAAGATCGCCAATGCCAGAAATTTTGTTCGATCTTTATTATGTTGACCAAAAAGTTTTGTTGGTTCTCATTATTCGTTCAAAAAAAATGTCTAGTGTAATTTTACGTGTTATACATTTAAATGAGCGATACGATACGAATGTATTATTTTATTTTTTTTTTACAATGATGTGTACTTTTATTTTGTTTATTTTTCTATCTGTAAAAGACTTTTCGACCGGAAAATATGTTTCTGTGGTCGTCATCGGGAAGGTAATTTGTGTTATACTTTTTTTAATAATACGGGAAGAATTTTAAAAAAACGACAGAAACCCGGAGATCATTATAACTTTGTAAAAATATTCAACATTTTTGTGCTAATCTAATGGATTTTTCTTTGTGCTATTTAAAGGTATTTGACATTTTAGAGTTTCGTTCGGTTTTTATTTGGTTTTATGTGGAAAGAATTGGTTGGCTAAAAAGAAAATCTTAAAAATTTAATATGAGATTCATTTTAAATTTTACTTAGTAATAAAAACAAAAAAAGTCAAACGTAATTTAGTTGTTTATTTTTATAATCAATTTAAATTAAAATTTTGTTTAAAATCGTAAAAATCCGACATTTCAAAAAATGTCTAACCAAATTTCGATCAGAATCATATTTCGTCAGCAATGATTTGTTGTTGCGTATAAATATGAATGAACTGAATTGTGTTTCTTATCTTCCTAACTTTCCACTAACAGCAGTAACATGGGTGCATCAGTATTAAAAATTTTTAAATTTATATTATATATATTTATTTTATAATCGTTTAAGAAGTTCAAATCTTTTTTTATTTGTGGCGTTTATGTCGTTGACTAAATAATGATAATTATATAGTTTTGTTCGAAATTCACCTACGAGCTGCAACAAGATGAAATTTCATCTTAATATTTTTGCTCAGTTTTGAATTAAGAGCTAATTGTTTTTATTGATTACGTATATTGTTTGCAATTTTGTCACTACTCTGCATACTGCACGTTTGTGTAGATATTGTTTTATGTATACATCAATTATTTGTCTGTTTCTAATTTGCATTATTCGTTGGTATATTGTTCGAATTTAAATACATTAACTTCCGCGCAGACATCTAAAATTGGATTTATACATTTGAATCAAGCCAAATTATTATATAAATTCAATTTTATACAATAGAATCATACAAAAAATATTACAGAATTTTAGAAACCGTTAGTGCGAAACAAATGTTGATATTAATTGTAGTGTTAACGTTTTCGACGTGATTCATGTATCTATTATTTTTTACTTGTCAAAATCCTAAAAATATTCTAATTCTGTATATTAAATTGTAAAGCTTAGGATATTTATTTATTATATTTTTTTTTTTTTTGTTGTTTGTGCAAATATGCGAATCAATTCGCTACAACAGTATAATATATTTAATAGCTTAAGACAAAGGCTCAGAAATATAAGCATTTTTTTATATTATTTTTGATGATATCTGCTAGAACCTGCTGAGAAACAAGTTAGCTATTCTACACTTCACTAATGATACGACATTTTTGTTGCTGTTTGAGGCACATTTTGGACTTGTGGTGCTATTTTGCTAATTTAATTTGCTTGTGTTTTATTTTTATATTTTTTTTATTTTAACACAGTCGTATTCGGTTGTTATATTTGCTATCGCCTAGTTTATCGGATAATTACATTAGTTTTGAATGAGTTAGTTATTTTTAAAATCATATCGATCACGTACTGCAGTTTACATTATTATCATATTTAATCGAAAAACTTTATTTAGTATGTTTTCCAATATTTAGTGCTATTTATGTTTTAATAATTTAAATTTTTAAGCACACGTTTAAACACTGCAAATTAATTCTTTCAAAGCTATTACTTCGGAGCATTGCTTGTTAAAATATAATGAATATGGCACGTGACGGATGTTGTTGATTTGGAATAGTTGGTTTAAAATCAATAAAACCCGTTCGCTAGTTCATTGAATATTAATTTAACGAACGCAAATAATCATTCGTTTTTTTTTTTTTAATTTTTATAAAGCTTCGGTAAATTGTAATTCGTTTTTAAACGGACGCATAAACGCGATTACTTATTATTATACGCACGTGGTATACGTTCAAAATAACCAACACAAATTAAATGAAAGATCATATAACAACTTACTTTTACTCGAGATATTCAGTAGGTAGATTTAAGTAGATATATTATTACGAAAGAAACAGTTTTTGAACAGCGATCGTTGTAGTTTTCCCAAAATAAAATGAATTAATTCAAAATTATGCATTTTATCAATACTACGGTGAACATTAGTTTTCTCTTATACAATTATTACATTATTTTCTGTACATCAATACCTTAAAAGCCAAACAGAATAATACTACGTCCACTTTTTCAAAAGTTTTCAAATGTGGACATTTGAATTCAAGAAATTTAGGTCCTCTTCACAATTCTGCCAAATATTAAGTTCCCAAAATTGTTAGCAGGCATTTTAGATTCGGAGCATAATGAGAAATGTATTAGTCTTATAATGATGTTTAATTTTAATTTAAATTTTTTTTATCCGTGAACCACTTTTCTACCAAAATTCTCGTTCAGATTTTAAAGTATAATACCTTTTCTGAAATTAAATTTTATCTGCGTGGTTAAAGTATCACTTTAGAAGATCATTTTTAATTTTTCATAATAGTTTGGAAAAACATAAGAAGAACGGGAACATTTACGTACATACGCTAAGCTAATCATACTTATGAATCCAAAAAAAAAAAACAATCAAAACAAATTCCAACAAAACAACTATATTATGATGAAAAATTTTAAATTTATACAGTCTTGCTGATCGCACACACATTGCAAGCTGATACCTATATATCGTTTAGATCTTAATAAATATCAACTGCCCTGTTCTCTTAAAATAAATAAATTTTAAAGTTTAACCTCATCATACTAGATACACTTCTCTCTTTTCTATACTTCATTTTCTTCGTCTAATTATTTCTAATAAACTCTCCTCTCTATCGTCTAAAGGGTACTTCTAATTTAATCACCGATATTAGCGAATAAGTGAAAAAATGTTAATATCAAGGTGATCCTTGAAAGCTAAAAAAAAATTTCAAATTTTACGAAACTTAATGAAAGTTTTCAAAATTGCCAGCAATCCCTACTATTATATTATCACTCAAACCTGTAGTGTACAAAAATAAAATCGAATATTATTTTTAATAGATGAGTGTTTATTTTAATTGAATAAATGTTGCATGTGTGTGGACATACAATATTTAACAAAAATAATGATAATTGCAAATTTGAACTTGCATAATGCCTGCGTATTTCTTATTATTCGATTTATTTTAAAATGTCCAAAGATTTCATATAGTGGCTAAACCAGTATAATTTTAGTGCATACCAAAATTATTTTTAACGATTTTTTTTTTTTTTGGTATACTATATAAGTGATTCACTGTTTTAGATTTTAAACAAGGCAAATTTTACAATGACGTACATTTTTTTTCCGGTAACATTTTTTCTAAATTAGAGAGAATACCGAAAAAGTTTCATTAAGCAACTTGTATGGATACCTTGCTAACTCTAATAACTATGCGTATATTGCAGAACACAAATGGTACGATAGAAAAGTCATTTTTTTCTAATTTTCCTATTTAATGCTCTGATGAAAACCGTGTAAAAAAAAATAATAATAATAACGGCCAGAAAAAAATATGTAAGCATTAATATTTTAATCCAAGCTCTACTATAGAGGATTTCTCTACTTACCAAAAATGATTTATCGTTGCTTTCGATTTTAATAAACTAATGGATTGCACTCTTGTGGCCTAAAAAAAAAAAAACCGCTTCCCCAAGGTGAAATAATTTTAATTTTATGTCTTATAATGTTTTATACTTTTAAAAGTATTTATTACACCAGTCGAATTCCAGAGTTAACTTTTTAAAAAACATTACACTTTTGTTATCGATTTGTAAAATTGGTCAACAAATAATTGAATTCACTTAAATTTTATAAATCTTTAAATTTAGTTTTTATTTATTTTTAAATTAAAAAAAAAGACTAATACTGCTGATGGTGTACCACTGTTTTAGGAGGAAAGTTAGAAAGGAGTATATATATAGTAATTTAATACATAGCTGTATTCAACGGTAAACTATTATGAAAAACCATTATTATCGGAGTGATAGTCGTATTTTTTTAAAAAATACATACAAAATTGTCAGTTTTTTTTCCATTTATTGAGAAAATTACAAATAAAATCAAAAAATAACATTATGAATGAACCAACATAATCAATATTTCTACAATTAAATTCCCATGCAATTTTTGACTCGAACAAGATTTCTGATAGAAAAGTTATAGTTAGTTTACAGTCATAAACAACAAAAAAAATATCATAGTAAACCAATACATTCCTCGCTTCCCCTCTAACTTAATATTATTTTAACATACCCGAAAAGTTTTTTTTTTTTTTAAATAAAAGAAACCATTATGAAAATGAATAAATTTAAATACTAATTTTACTGACGTTTCCCATTTATAGGTTGGTGGTAGACATTTAAAAAGAAAAAACAATATTTCTTATCATAATTGTGTTACAAATAACTTTGATCACAATACTTTCCTGGTATATTACAACTCCGTATATTTACTCAAACTTAATGTACTTGTATTATAAAAAAAATGGAAATATGGAATAAAAACGAATTTAAATATTACTCAAAACAAACTTAATTAATTCTTAAAAATCTACAATGAATGTAATTAATATTGTCTGCCTATAAAATAATAATTAAGGGTAAAAAAAAGAAAACATCAAAGAATTTTATTTATTTCCATCCCCTTAATAAAGCAATATAGTATAATATTCTGAATTTAAATTACTATATAGAGTGATTCTTTCATCACATTATCATAATTATAGTTAATACTAGAATATAACCATTGTTCTCTACTTTTTTGGTGAAAATTCTAGCAAAATCCGATATAAATAGTATGCATACAAAATTGTAGTAAACAAATAATTTTTTTTTTTTGGAACCTATGTTGAAAATGTGAAGATAGTTGCTATTTTAACATCAAAAGTAAGTACCCAATAAGGGTATAAACAGTAGGGGTCAAAAAGGCATTGTAGTGTTAAAAATAATAAGCCTTCAACAATAATTTCAAATTGTAATAACGATCGAAAAAAAGTAACCTACTTCATCATAAGTACCCTACTTAAAAATGTTATCAAAGAAAATCATTGGGCCTTGATAGAAAATAAACCTATATGTTTGTTTAACTAGGTAGTGATTTATTTCTATTTTCCATTAATCTGAGTGAAAATACTGGTTCTGCACGATAAGTTATGCGTTACCTACTAATTTATTAACTATAATATGATTATATATACTAGTTTTAATTTTATGGTAAAACTAGCAAATAATAGTACTAAAGTTGAGACCAAGTTTTTGCCATGCGTTTCTATTTAGCATACTAATAATTTATATTAGTATTTATAACTGTTCTCTAAGTATTAAATACACTTAATCAATAATTTTATGTACCCGAAGTATTATAAACTTTAAATGTGTATAATTCGGAGGATATTTTAAAGAATTTTCACGACATTTAGGTGACACTGGGGAATAAAATTGAGGGTTCTGCCAACTTCCCCCAACCCTCCTCTGTTTGAATAGTACTCGAATTTGACTGTTTTCATGAACATTTGAACTTTGAACGCTTATTATTAAACAACAAATCGGGAGTTCAGATATTCGATATTTATTTAATGTCTTAAGAACATGTTTGCTATCGAGTAACACGGACAAACAATAAATAATATTAATACTATCCAAATTTAATGTACCGGAAGTATATTTATTTATTGAAGATTATCAATCTAAAAAACATCAATATTTCGATACCCTCCCCCTCCCCCGAAAAAAAAATGCGTATCGCACCATTAAATACCTTTTTTTCTTTTTATTTGGAACCGCTGCATGCTGCCACGTCTAATAACTACACTAGTAGCTAATTCTAGACTCCATACCATAAGAGACTGCATCTCCATCGCGGAATTAATTTTCTCCCTCCACCCGATCATCTTAATTTATTGTGAAATGCACGAAAATGAACACGTGTGGATCGCCACAGGGTTGCGGTCTCTCGTGGCGCGGAGTATATACGTTTTCAATAAACATTAAATTTTTTTTTTCTTTTTTAAACATATAAATAAACATTTAGCTAGAGAAAAATAAAAATATAAAAACCTATTAATAGTGATGATATCAGTAATATAACGACGATATCAAAATCAGAAAAATTAGAAAAAAATATCGATATATTTTCTTGTGTTTACGTTACTCCAGTTCGCGTCACCAATTCATGAATTTCAGTTATTTGATGCCAATATTTAGTCTGAATTTGCACGATCAGTGTCAAAATTTGTACGATATCAACTAAAAGTAACATCAAAGCAAAAAAAAAAAAACGGGAAGGGAGAAATAGTTTAAGTTTATTTGTTTGATCCAAAGTTCAAAAAACATTCAAATATATATTTAGTATTATATTATGTTTATGACGAAAATACAATTACTGTAATAATAATGATAAATAGGCTAAATCAAGATAAAATATTTCATTAAGTTTTCTTCAAAAATAATTTGAAAGTACTTCAAAAATACCATTAACAATTTCGTTTGAAGATAATATCATCAATGGATCATATTAAATAAAATTAGTTCTCGTGTTTTGAATAATTTCAAAACGGCCGAAACATGAAACCCAGATATTCAATATAAAAATGAACTAGTACTGGGAATGGAGATGGGTTGTAGGTGAAAAGTTTGGAAGGTACGATACATAGTGTTATTTAATTTATATATGTAAGTCACGATAAACCATTGCTAACGAAAAACGATTTGGATGTGATTTGTTATATGTGTTTTAAAAGGTCGTCATATTTACGATTTTCGTAAACATTTGATATTACCACTCTTAAAAAAAATTAAAAAAATGAAATACTACATTGCTCTCAATTTTTTATTTTTAAATACTAATTACAACTTATAATGAACCGTCTGTTAAATTTACAAGCAATCTGTTTGGTTAAACAATTTAGTCCACAGAGGACCTACTAAATAAAAATTACATAATAAACTCGCGAAATTAAAACGTAAAAAATAACTCAAAAATGACTCAATTACTTTTAAAATTTTACCACGTCTGAAAAAGCAAACATAAGTTTTCTATAAACATTTCAAGTCTTTACGAATATCTTTAACAAAATTACAATAAAAACGTTCTTTTTACGTTTTTTTTTCGGTTTTGCTTAGTTTTTAAAAAAATTATAGACAAATTTAAAAATAACTTTCATACTCGCCGACTGGATGAAAAATACAACAAAAAAAAGGTCTCTGGGTATTTATTTGATTAAAGACAATGTTTTGTTCGAAAAGTTGTTTATTGACAAAAAAAATTTAAACTAAAGTAAAATAAATAGATCCTTTGCTCGGCCTGGAATCTAAAATTATGAACTGATTATTTTTTTCAGAAATAATATTAATTAATTTTTTCGTATTTATATTCAGATTTGATATAATAAGATTCTCTAAAATTAATAGATTAGTTGAATTATATCATATTGTTTACTGTATATCTGTACACATTAAAACACTTAATCTTTGGGATTGAATTTTGAAAGACATGCACACACTATGTGCAATAAACTGTATACTTAATATCACATAATAATAATAATAAAGCAAGTATTAAGAATGTACTCTTTAACACTCGAATTATAAAGAACAAAATAATAATATTTTACGAGTAAAAAGAAAAAAGACGCAAAACTATGAATATATTACAGGTATACATTTTATTAGAAAATTATTCATAACATACCAAAGTCAAAGTTCTTATGGACGGTTTTTGCAATAATTACTTTAATAGATGCAGATACAAAAACTAACTAACACAAAAAATATTTCTTGTTTAGATGATTTAACCCACAAATCTACTGTATTCGGGTAAAATATCATAATTTTTTAATTTCAATTAAAAATATTAAGTAATAAATAAATAAATTCAAATGTGTTGATTTCATTTTTATACGAAAAGCATTTACCCTATGTTCATAATATTTAACTTTAGACCTTTTTATTCGAACACCGTAGATATAATAATAACAAAGTTTTACAAAAAATGTCATCAAGGGGAATACATGTTTTATAGTAATAAGCGACATTACAATTACACAAAATCAAAATCACATCTTAATTCAGAGTTATCGCGGTTTATTCACGTAGGTATCCATAATAATATTTTATTGTTTTCTTTTTAGCGAAAATTTATCCATTAGGTATTATAAAATATATGCAAGTACGAAAATTCCCTTCAAACAAAAATATTAAAAA
This sequence comes from Cinara cedri, assembly GCA_902439185.1. Lineage (NCBI taxonomy): Eukaryota > Metazoa > Arthropoda > Insecta > Hemiptera > Aphididae > Cinara > Cinara cedri. The sequence goes on along the minus strand of CABPRJ010000477.1, from coordinate 791,765 downwards.
TTTTCTACAAAACAATATAAATGCAAATTAAATCGATTTTTTTAATTCTTCAATTAATGAAATGAACATTATGCTTTGAGTACATATTTTTGATTCTGAGCGGAGCAAGAAATATATTGGTTTACAATTACATTTATTTTATTTTATTTTTCTGTGAACAACTTTTCTACCAGACATTTAGTACTGACTAATTGAAATATATTAGTAGAAAATAAATACATAAGATGTTCAATAATTTTAAGTCGTGTGAATATGTATAAGTTGGTTTTTTTTCGTACCTATATGTATATTATTAACTAGATATACCTGTATAAGGTATACATGTTGTTTGATTTTCTTTGAGATTTTGTTTTAAGTATATGCATGCCTTATTTTGTAATAAATACTTAAAATTATTTTTTAGCTTAAATTAGAAGGGTCTACCAAGTTATAAACCTTATATTAGCCCCTGCTGATCTAATAATAATATATTCTTATATACATTAAGATAGTGTATATATATATAAAATCTTCTATGGAACTAGAGCTATTTTTTTTGTTTGTTTTATTAGTTGCCGACCTAATCTGCCGCAGTCTTCCGACTCTATATATTCTAGAAAATTAAATAAATACACGGTTTATTGACCGTTGCTATCCGTTTAACTTATTACCGGGCTTGATTCGTATATACCTATTATCTAATCTAGCTTATATATCCTTCTAACCCCAAGTTTACGTTGATGTTTTTTTATTAACCGCAGTGCTTGGATTGGACAAATAAAAGGACTTTGGGAAGTAAAAAGTAGCGTCCCTTGCAATAATTGACTTTAATTTAATCTGTGAGGGTTTTTACCCTTACACTAATTTTAAAAAAGTTCATAATCCTGCACTACATTTAATACAATTCATAGAATACAAAAATGTTTATACAAACAGTCATTATTAATAATTATTGATTAATAAGGTTATATAATGAGGTAGTTAGAGTTATATATTTAATCTCGGACGAGTTTTCAAACAAATTAAAATTGTAGAGGAGCTCCTCTACGGAGCGTCCCTTTGCCCCCTACCCAGTTCAATAACTGTATACAGATATCTTTATGTTTATAAATTTACAGATTACAGCCTTATCAAACCTTTTAAAAAAAAAAAAAACATTTCGTTATATCAAAAAACTCGTGATTTCACTGATTTCGAAAATCTAAGCTATTTGGTGTTTATACGGTGGTATAATTTTGAGGTAACTATAATATATAATTACAAAACACAATAATTGACCTATTATTATTATATTGTAGGAAACTTTATCATTATATAGTATAGACAGTCATTTACCCCTCACCATAGCCGTCTACTAACTTACCAACTATAATACTGTAATTATTACATATTACAATATAATATGTGTAGCTAACGTAGAAACACAAGAAACGTGACTATACACTCTATAGTATAGAGTATATAGTTAATATTTTAACTTTATCATTTAGACTCAAAATACGCATACTGCGCCCACATATTGTCCAAGGCTTTTTTTACACAGACACGAAATATGACGAACATTATTTTATTCAACAATTTTAAGCGTTTAAATATCTTTTTTTATATATATTTATATTACTATATTATTATAATAATAATAAACACTAAAAAATCATCTCTCTCTACCACAACAGTTTTACACTTATCTAATCCACATCTGACCAAGCTCTATATTGAAGATTCTGAGTAGAACGTGAAATTTATTGGTTTTACAGTGATGTTATACAATAATGTTTTACAACAGTGGCCCACGCATCGTACGACGTATGTCCGTTTGTTTTTTAAACATTAAATCAATTGTGATCGTACTCTAAAATACTTTATTGTGTATATATATACGGAGTGAAGGACTCCATATTATTTTTGAACTTTCCCGATCTATCTAGATTCAAAATGAATACCAAAGTAAAAAAAAAATCGTTTCCAAAACAAACGTAAGTACCACTCGTATACAAAATATATTATAACCTCATTTTATACAACTCTACTTTCTACTGTACATACATTGTTATTGATTACACTAAATTACCTCTCAAGCATATCAAAAATGTGGACTGCGAGTGACAGTGTGTTGTAAACATTGTAATAATATTATAAAGAGAAACGTATATAGGTATATTATATAGTCTGACGTAAAAATCAAAAAGCTGTCGGATAAAATTTACCTACACTCGTACTATAATAACAATCACTGGCGGCAATTTTGGGCGATAATTAATTTTAAATTTATAATATTACAAGGAGAGTATTTTTATCAAGTTCCTTTGATTTTTTCAGATTCTTAGGGGAGCGAAAAAGCTCATGGTTTTTATAAAGATGTCTGTTTTTTTTTTTTATTTTTTTTTCTACATGAACACTTCTTCTACCAAAAAGCTTACTTCGATGTATACGATATACATTCTTTTCTGAAAGGAAATTTTCTTGTGATGATACTGTAAGAACGTAATTTTTCGATTTTCTTAAGAGTTTTCTCATTAAATACGAAAAACAGAAAAAAAAACGGGAAAATGTACGAAATATATTTTTATAATATTATAGTTTATTTTTTCTGTGGACAACATTTCCACCAGCAATTTTTAATGTTAGCGATATTTCTAAAAGGAAATCCGAGTGAGAAAGTACTCTTTCAAAAGGTTATTTTTCGATTTTCTCAAACTTTTCGCAGCAAATGTGAAAAACCGGGAAAATCGGTAAAACATTAAACAAATAATATTAAAGAAACTATAAAATGTATTTTTAATTATTTTACTATAAAATATGGCATATAATATTGTTGATAAAGCATCACTATCAACTGAACTCCGTTCAGAATCGTTTTTTCGTAAGCAATGGTTTATCGTTGCTTACAGGTATAAATTAACTTACCTGTAACAGTGGCTACACCCGTCTTCATTATCCTAGGATGTCTTTTTTTTGTTTATTAGCTGTACGACTCAGTACGAGAAATAGATATTTTAATGTTTACGGCATCACGTTTAGATTTTGAATTAATTAATTAATTTTAAATTTACTTTTGTCTTTTAATCCTAAATTTTAATTATATTTGCCACGTCGTCAACGGCTTGAATAGCTTCAACAAGATCTATATTCGGTGTCTGAAGAAACTTACTTTATGGTAAACTCATACACGTTTCCCAGTATCTAAGCTACTATAAATTTTCTGATTGTATTATAGCACACAGCATTGGTATGCTCCTGATGAAGCATTATTATCACACCCAGTAAACATTTCTCATAAACTATTAATTATTGCATTAAAATCTGAAACTAATTATTAAATCGTAATATCGGTCTATACCCATCTTTTTAGATTTTGAATCTAGCGGAGAAGTTAATACTTTTACTGAGATATGATTTTCATCGGAAAACATTTTTCCGGTTAGCATAAAAATGTTCAGATTTGTTTACGCAATTCCTTAAAAGATGCGAGATGTTCGACTAGTACTTTACTCGAAACAATATTTCGAAATTTGAAAACATCAAAATTTCTTAACTAGAACAGTGGCCTATCCCCCGAAGTATGTACAGTATATTTTATTATACATTTCACCGTGTGGCTGCGGATGTCCAATATATTGGAAACAACGTAACTCTACTAAAATTATCGAGTGTAAATGGAACATTTTTATAATGTAAGCCAATAACGCACCTCCTCGTGTGTAGATAGTTAATAAATTAACCGAAGAAACGCATTCATGGATTATGTTTTCCCCTACGAGTACATTCGACGAAGAAATATTGAATAACGTAGTTCGGAAATCCTTAAATTTGTTAATGGAGTAAAAACAAGATAATACGACAGTACGAGTATGCCTATTAGTGCGCTTTTGGAAGGTCGTGAGTTACCTAATATGTTTCCTCTCGATTACCACGTTAATATACCGTGAACAAATTATACGCATATACATTATAATGATGCCGTCGTGATATTGTCATAGTATGAGAGTTCTGTACGAGAAATGCTATAAATAAGACCGAAACAAAAAAAATTTATTTCAGGTACTAGGTAGACAGGTAGTAAATATAGGTACTGTAATATACTTGTAACCTTATAAGTAGGTAAGATGATAAATAAAAACTGTGGACAACATATTATCTGTGATTCAAAGCCAAAACCTAATATGTATAAAATATTCGATTTTTAGATTATGTATAATATATTACGTTGTTGAAGTTCTAAATTTTATTGTGTACATACAAGATTATAAATCTACAAAATCGAATAACTAATAAATTCGGTCGTATAATATACACTTATCATAATATTCCAGGTGGCGCATTGATTCATTTATTTATTTTATTTTTATACATACATTTTTTTATTTATATATTTATTTATTTTATGTATTATAGTTGTCCACGGAAACATTTCGATGATATTAGTTGGTATAATATTATGAAAAAAATGTAAGTTTTCCAACTAGATAATATAAAAAGGTTTGTTTGCGATATATATTGAAAAGTGATAGTAAACAAAAACGGCTGAGCGTTTATATGTTATAGAATTAAAAATGCTAATAATATTTATTATTCAATTAATTATTAATTTTACTGCTAACTAATAAAAGAACGTGATACCCGTATATGCTGTCTTTTCAGTCTTCCAAATGTAAGATATAGCAAATTTGCAATCAACAAGAACAAATGTGTGCTGTTAGTTTTGATATTATATATTTTTGTATCTGTGCATTATTGGCGCTATTTTTTAAATATTTTAATTTCAAGCAAGATATAAGCGTTATTAAATTGTGATATATCACATATTCGTATCTCTCTTAAAAATTAAAATATCAAAAAATAGAAATAGCGATATAGCAAAATACAAATATAGTGCTTACGTCTTTAAGTTTGTCAATACACTCTAATAATACAACTAACAGCACAATATTCTTCATACTGAACAAAAATTTACTATGCTGTACGTTTATAAGACAGAGACAACACCAGCGGGTATTACTAGAATAAGTCCTATTGGTCGTTTTTTTGGTGTATTTTTTTTTCAATCGATGGATAATATATTTGTTAATTTATGGTGTGTATGTGATTTATTTTTACATTGCATTGATTAAGTAGAAATATTTGTAAATGTAATTCAGGAAATTAACGTTAACGAACGTGTAATTTAGGGTTTTTTTTAGACTAATAAATATCAACACCCGAATTAATAATTTCTGGTAAACAATTTTATTTTGTTTGGTTAATAAAAGGAGTTTATTTTTTAATTTGCCATGTAGTTTTATTCACAGAAAGGAACAACTTTGGAAACCGGTAGATTGTACGCAATAACAGTTTCAGTTGGTTGTTATATTATTGTTATTCATTGAGAAATAATCGTAAAGACATCTGACATTTTCATCAAATACCTATACTAATATTTTCAATTAATAAAGTTTGTACGAATGTTATATTCACAAAAGATTTATCTATAATAGTTTTTAAATGGCCAACGATAAACAAAAAAAAAAAAATAAAATAAACTATTTAAATGTTTTGTTTAACGTTATCGAGGTAATTTTTATTTAAAGCGTATACAGTTCGACGACACGGTGTGAAATATCGAACTTTAAGTACCTATCCATTTAGTGAGATTCAGAGATGAATAAACTTACTGAAAAGTGTTCAAATACTTTATAGTATTATTGGTATGGGCAGTACTTGGCACACGTACTACTGTAATAAAATATTTACGAAATACGAATAGAGCCGGAAACGCGTTAATCTTGATTATAAATTTAAAAAATAATTAAATCGATACAAACCTACTATTTTATCGTATTTACCGTGGTTGTGTTTCGCATTTATTAGACATTTTTATTGAACTATCCATCAAATCTGCAGACTCCCAATATTTCAAGCGTAAACCTATAATTTATTTATTTCAATTTTATGATAAAAATATAATACTTTGTATAGTAATGATTACCTCGAACCGTATGATTTATTTCGTTCGGCTAATAACAAAATTATATATCGTAAGTACGCGTCGTGTCAGAATAACAATAATATTTTAATATAAGAAAAACTTTTATAATGTGATTTCCTATTACTTGTAATATCAATACATTACCGTTAGTATTACATCAGGGTTGTCATCTATAAACGAAAATCAATCAGGATTTGTATTTTATTATGAGTGTTCAAGAATATACATTTTTAGATTCTGAGTGAAGCGATGAATATATTGGTTTTACAATGATGTGTAATTTTTTTCTTTCTATGAACATTTTTTCTACTAGAAAGCTTACTCCGATTATAGAGGTAGAGCATCTTTTCTGAATGGAAATGTTATCTGGGCAGTTCTTTAGAGAGGTAATTTCTTGAAATTCTCATTAATATTCGAGATGATGAAACCTGGTTAGAAAAGGTTAGAAAAGATTAAAAATAAGGTTGTTGTTGGTAACCGTTTTTATTTATTTTTTTTTTTTGTTACTTATACGTTTTTATTATTTTAATCTTTTTTAAACAATTATCGTTGTCATAGAAACGTACATTGTTGTAATCATTTTACCATATTATGATATATTATATATTGTTGATAAAGCAACACTATCGACTGAACTCCACTCAAAATTGCTTTTTCGTTAGCAATGGTTTATCGATGCATATAGATATACGTTAAATTCCCGTCCATGTCCTACCTTCCCAAATTCCCACCTCAACAATGGCTGCCTCCACGTACGAAGTATGTCCGTGCTTTTTTTTTTTTGCATATTATTAATTATAATTTATAACTACAAACTTTATTTTAATTGCCAAGGAAATGAATTTTAAAAAAAAATATTATAACTGTTCCTTTTTTTCGGGAATGAAGAAACCTCTCGCGATATTTTGTGGTGTATTACAATTTTTAAACCACCCTTTCCTTGGTTGAGCTCCAGATACACCACTAGCTCGACTAATAGTGAACAGTCTACGTAGGTATGGACGTATTAAGTCTATATAATATCTATTATAGTATTATTTATGATAAATCAATATTTTTTATTGAAAAAACTAAACATGTTGGATACTATGCTTAAAAAAAAAAAAAATTGTAAAAATGATAAAAAAATAATAATAAATTATTATAATCGTCTAGTGTAAGACTATTTAGAAAATTAGTCGATTCCGACAAAAAACTGAAAACTTATTATCATATTTTAGCTTACGAAACTTTAATATAATTGTTTTCGTCGAAAATTGCCTTCCAGGTTTTCAAACAATTTAAACGCGATTATAAATACTTCATTAACCAATAATCACACTCTTTCGAATTAATTTCCATATTTTATTAATTTGTTTTTATAAAAACAAATTTGTACGCTCTTTAATTACATTTGATATTCAACCTTTTTGTTTTTATGTACTTATCAGTAAACAAAAATATTATTAATATCAATTATGTTTTAGATATAATGAAGGTTTGTATTTTTCCATTTAACAAACGAACTGTTAATAATTATTATTTTGCAATTTTGCAATTTTGCAATTTCAAATTAAAACTGTTGATTCAAGGCAAAAATAGTGCAGCAAAAATCAGCAATCCGACCGTACACTATAAAATCCTGATAAAATTCGCAAATATATTATATGTAGTTTTTGAAGTGAGTATAAATAGTTTGTCATAATTTTTGAAATGTTATTAAAAATGTGTATAACTTTCTTTCAGTCAAAGTAATAATATGAATATACCTCCTTAGGCTTATGTTTTAAAAGACAAATACAACAAACTACAGTTAAAAGTTTAAACACGATTTTAAATTAAACTGGGCACGTTGTAAATCTAGATTTAGGTGTTCCTGTTTTTGTGGGTTTTTATATTGAATCGTGTTTTCATACCGAAAAATCCGAATAACTATTAAGGGTATTGTGCGCGAGTTGTTGTTAGTCCCAAAACATGTATTACAGGGTTGACTCTCTTGTCTCGTAGAGTGGTCCAATTCCGGTCATTTTTATTTTGTCGAAAAAAGATGAAGACTTCTTACACGTTGTACTTCGATTTAAAGCATTTTATTTTTAACGCTATATTTATAGATTTTGAATATGACCAATGTATACCTTTAAGTATCTTTCGGTATACATATACCATATTTGATACACTTTTAGAACTCAGTTTTATGATAAATTATGAAAACAATTACAAGGAGGGAGTTTCTAAAAACAAATTTTCTGATTTATTTTTATCCTAATCTAGCTAATTAAATTCAAATCATTATCTAAATAATTATTCTAGATTTAATCATCTCTATTCTTTATCTAGGTGTTTTAAAATGTATCTTTACAGAAGGCAATAACTAAGGCTGTTTAATTTCGAAAACTTACTACTGGCAATTTTTTTTGGTGGTCTACAAAGTATATTCGATTGGGTTGACCGAGTATTTTCGGACCATCAGCTGGTTATATAGTAATTTTGAATTATTCTAAAAAACGGTTTGCGATTTATTGCACCAATTTCGACTGTAAATACATCATAATATGTCGAAAAGCGATGATATAGTTTAAAATAATATGATATAATATAAGAGCGAATACGAGAAAACCTAAGCACACACACACACACACACACACACACACACACACACACACACACCCGAATTATGTAACTGCTGCAAAGTATTTATATGTATAATATATGAAATTCGCTAATCCTTATTTTCATATACGGGTAGTATTAATCGAAGCCTTTGCGTACACATTGCCAAAATTTGATTCGAGTATAATGCCAGAAAAACGAAAATCCGTTTAAATATAAATCCTTATAAATTATTATCCATGTATGAAAGGTACATATACCTATGATTAATATTAAGTACAAATCATCTATATTCAGTGTCGGCCGTCGGGAATTTTAACCAATATTTAAATCTTTAGATAAAAGATAGAAATAATAAATAAATATTTATATAAGATGAAGATAATTGCCACTTATTTAAATAACATAAAAAATTATTATGTATCAAAATAGTATGTATAATATACAAAATAATATTACTGAAATACCTACAACTCTGTGGCTTTTGATTATAAAAATAATATGTCTTATTTGTAAATTGTCAAGATCTCAGTGTGTTTCTTTTGAATAATGACGACAAAATAATAAAATTAGTATAAAATTATCTACTTATTGTTATTAAAAACAATTTGTAAAAGCTGGCATAGGATAATAGGAACGGATGCAGCTACCGTTTTAAGTGGGAAGTTAGGAAGGTAGGATACAGAAAGGAATTTAATATATATCTGTAAGCAACGATAAAACATTGCTAACGAAAAATGATTCTGATCGGAGTTCACATAATAGTGATGCTTTTTCAACAATATATATATATATATCATATTATTGTAAAATAATTATATATGCATTATACATTTTTTTTCATAATATTTATTTAAAATTGTACCGATTTTCTCATTTTTCCTAAGTTTTTCCTGATTTTACTCCATTTTCCCTCCGTTTTTCATATTTTTTGGGAAAACTCATGGAAAAATCGAAAAATGGCATTCTTAAAGTACCACCTCAAGAAAATTTACTTTCAGAAAGGAGTGTATATTGTATACATCTGAGTAAGCTTTCTAGAAAAAAAAGTAATGGTGAAAGTAAACAAATAAACAACTTTGTTAAGGTGCTCACTCACTGCAACAGTGGCGGTAGTGGTTTACTATATATTTATTTATATTATTTATTTACCTATACCTATAATGATAAAATTATAAAATACTAGCTGAATACTAACTTCGCCTGTGTGCAGATTTTTGTGTTACTTAATAAATGGAAAAAACTGGTAGTTATTTATATTATTTTGGTACATTTCTGAAGCATCCAGACAACAAGGAGGGGAAATACGACTAATAATACTCGACTCAGAATGCGTAGATACAGATACTAAAATTAAATTACTCTACATATCATCCCTTATTCCCTTACAGCTTTCTTCCTAAACCAGTGGCACACGCATCAACAGTGTCAGACTGTCGGCATTTTTTTTAAACAGTCAACGGAATAATAATATTGTGATATTTTGTTTTAGTAAAATGGACAATTTTCTACATTGTATTTTATTGTTACGGCCGGCCTATACGTAGAGCCAAACGTTTCGAATGACGCCAAAAATATTTTCGAGACACAGCACACCGCGGCTTGCACTGCACAAATGACAAACGAGACTGTTCACGTTTTTTTTTCACTTCTACTAACGGTCGCATTTCGACGACGTACCGACGACTGACATCTCCGGAATACGCGGCGGAAAGTCAGCGAAACGTTTATCGTCCATTTTTCGTATAAAATATAATAATAGTATACCTGTACCTACTATATGAATGTCAGTGTTGTGTAGTAGTCCTAAAGAACACGGCGAAAAAACGAAACGAGATTTCTGGCGACGGCGATAATACATCACTGTGGTAACGGACAAACGGTGCAAATCCCTATACCTAGATCGAATTTTTTTTTTGTTATTCATATTTTTTTGTCTTTTTTTTTACTTATATGCCACCTAAAAATTTAAATTCATCGTGTCAAACATAGTATATATATAATATTATATATATATACACCCCAGCGTGGTTGTTGACCTTTATATTTGAACGACACGAGTGTACACCGTACGCACTTACGACAATCAAAACCAAATACACACTGTACACGACCGACACGCACTTTTGCTGACAACTGAATAATAAATATATAGCAATAAAAACAAAATGCCAAAAAAAATTGTATTTAATATTTAGATTCCGAGCGTAGCAAGGGGCTATTGGTTTAACTAAGATTCTTATTTTTATTTTTTTCTTCTAGTCTGTGGACACGATTTTCCTAATAAATTTGCTCTGATTTTTACGTGTAACAACTTTTCTAAAAGCTCAAGTTATCTAAATGATACTTTTAAGAGGTCATCTTTTGACTTTTGATGACGCCATTTTTTAAATAAAAACACTTACAATTTCACGATTTAATTTTTTTGTAAAAACACGGACGACGTTTTCTACCAGAAAAAATGATTTGATCGAAAAATTCCAAGACAATTTTTTTGTTGCTTTTTTTTAATTTACTTTCTTATAGTATCATTGCCAAAACTTTTGAGCCACTTTTGAGCTTTTAAGGTATATCAATTTTTAGGAGTTTTTTTGCTGTAATTCGGTTACAAATACACGTAGAGACTTGAAACTTGGAAATAGTACTTATATTGGACTTACCTAGACGTAGTAAAGTTTCTAAATTCATCGGACGACTTTTTTTCTTTTTTTTTAATAAGCACTTTGAAATCAAATTTAAACGAAAGTCGCAAAAAAAATTACGGCTCTTCAAATTATTACTGAACTGCACTCGGAATTTTTTTTCATCAAGCAATGGTTTATCGTTGCTTACAGATATAAATAAAAAAACCTTATGTATCCTACCTTCCCGACTTCTCACCTACAACAGTGGCCGCTCCTATCCCTAGTATCAGCTCTTTTTTTATATTGACCCGACCCGTATCCATACTTGTATATATTATATAGTTTAATACTAGTATACTATATTATCGTCAGTTGTTTAAATTGAGAGGAAATCGAATATTGAAAACCTCTTTGAAAACGAAAATGTATAAAAGACTACGCTATTATTCGTTTTTCTAATATGTCACAGCCAGCATATTTGCCGTTTCTATATCGAACAACTAATTCCATATGCAAAAGTTTATATAGAATAGAAAAATTAGGCAACTTTCCAAGTTCCTACAGTACCCAAAATTATAGAAAAAAGTTAAAGTTCTTTCGTGAAATCAAAGCAAAATAAAATATATTTTATTTATTACTTATTGTCTCTGAGTATTTTTATAGAAACAATAATATAATTAACATTACAATTAACACTTCAAATATTCATTATTAAATAAGATGCAGTTTCAAGTATTTTTCTTTATAATTAGGAAAGCCTGGAAAAATACTTGCATGGAAACTGGTAAACTTACGGCGTTACAATTTCATTATTTGAAATATGTACGCTTCTATTCTATCAGAAATATTGCACCGATAAAAAACCTTACCTACCAAGAGATCTTTTTTTATTAAATTTTTAATCTAGTTGGTGGGTGAATAAAAAAGTCCAATTTAATTCTGTGTGTAGAAATTGTTTGACCAAACAGAAATGCTTGAAAATTGAACAGGAGGTTCATTATACATTTTACTCAGTGATCAAAAAAAAAAAAGTAAAGCTTTAAAGTAGTATTTTTTTTTTATATATGTATAAGATTTAATATTAAATTTTAGAGGAAATCTTAAATATTATGGCCTTTCAAAACATGTATAATTGAACTTCACTCCGAATCGTTTTTCATTAGTAATGGTTTATCGTGGATTACAGATATAAATTAAATAACTTTATGTATCCTACTTTCCTAACTTCCTACCTACAATAATGGCACACCTGCTCCCAGTATCAGCTTTTTTTTATTTATTTATTTACTTTATTTTACTTTTATCTGTAAACTATTTTTCTACCAAAAATCTTGTTCCAATGAAAAATTGCCAAAAGGCCGTTCATGTTGAATTTTTATGATGCGATAAAAATTTCGTTTTTTTTATTTTCTAGTGGGTTTTCATAATAATTAAGAAAAATCCGAAAAAAATAACGTACTTATAGGAATAAAGGAGAAATATTTACGGTGCATGGGTTTTGTCAACCCATTCTGAGATCATCTATATTTTATTTTTTTATGAAAGTGTTATCTGAAAACAAATTTCAGTAGTGTTTATACAAGTGTAAGGCAGGAGAAATTTTCGAATCTATAAAAAGTGCAGCATCAAGGTAAATATTGCTGGGCAAACATTTTCCAGACATTGTATCGGTTCGTGACACGGACTGAAACATTTAAACACTCAAAATATCAGATTTCTTTCGATTCGGTTATATTGTACTATATGAGCTGGTAGAAAGGTTTTCTCGCATTTATTGGATTTCTATACGCGTTTCAAAAATAATTATTTATTACTAGATACTTATCCAACTTGAACAGCATTGACATTTCGTTTGATATAATCGTGGCAAGAAACATTTTTCACCGTCAAAGTCGAGCGTTTCTCAGTTATTTTCCCCATTATATTATCTAATGTTAATAATATCATTTATTATTGTGTTTTTTTCGAAATACGTTCGCGCTGCGTATATTATATTGTTAATCGAATCAAATCGAGTTTACAAAAAAATGTAAAGACCCAATAATAAGGGATCATAGTAATCACAGCAATTTTGTGTTTGACGGTCTAGAAAATTTGTTGCATTTCTGTACAGCCTAATATTTTGTTGTTTTATTCTCATGCCTTTATAAACAGTGTACTGTTAGTATAGTACAGTACGGTTTTTACGATGATAAGATACAAAATATACCTGTCTTATGGTTTTATTTTGCAAATCCGGAAACAATAAAATTAATACATTTCAGAAAACAAAAAGCTGTTCAATTAATACCGTATATTATGTTCTGAAGAAAACAGTATGGCATCTATTATATTATTAGAAATTAATTTTCATTAAAATCTAGGTGCGTACCAAACGTAAAAACGTGGTTTTTTTTTTTTGTACGTACGTACGTATATTATAGGCGTCCTTGGAGGCCAATAAAAGTTTGAATTATATCTGACTGGAATCGTCAATATTTTAATCGGTGGTATTTGAAATAAAATGTTTATTCAAGTCTTGTTCCGTTTAAAATGTCCTTATCGTAAACATTATATCGTCACATTAACGCACCATTTTCAAACTTATGCAGATTTAAAACCGTGCTAATTCAAACTGTCGTTTATCAACCATGTTAGTTCAGCTTTTTATATTTTAGTGTAAGATGGCAACCATACTTAATTTCTTACCAAATAAGTATCATTTCAAAATTGGTCGATTTTTTGTCAGGTTAATTAAAGCACATCTTATTTAAAAAGTTTAACAAACGTGACGGATCGATTAAATATTTTTCAAACTTTTACTATGCGTCAGTATGTATTCCGTATGCATCCCCGTAGTTGATTTAAAATTGCATTGTACAAGATGCATTATATAGTCATACAATGAAGTGAACTTGCATTTATTATAATATTACGTAATATTATTTGCACAGCTTTTCGATGTTTTGGCATATCGTGTTACTTGGCAATAGCGTTTTTAAAATTTAAATTTAAAAATAATAAAACACGTATGCTGGTGCAAATTCCATCACATTGCTCACACTAATTGTTATTGACAGTATTGCTATAGTCGTTGGTTTTGAGCTTAAAATAAAAGTTTTTTTTATACAAATATTTTATAATTACATAAATTTCAATTTGAATTTATTTTCATTCCTATTTTTACATGAACATAAAATGACGTCCGCTTGTTGAGGCAGTTTTACTTCAAAATTTAATATCATAATTACTGTAATAATTATTTGAGCCGTGTGAGGTTATATCATGATTACAAATTTGATAGCATATGTTTTGTTTATTATTTTATCATTATATATAATTTTATTTGTATTCTGATGTTTATCATTATATTATTTGTGTTTGTATTATTTTTAGAACTGGATCGCTATCACTTTTTTCCGTTATCCGATAATTCGAAAATTATTGCCGATCATTTTTTATTACATTATATAAATATTTTGAGTTGGATTAAGTTAATGTTACTATTTAACTGTGCAATGTAATATGTCTCTGATTTCAAATAAATAAATAAATAATACCGATAACCGCTATTTTAATTTTTTGGATCCGTAAACTAATTTAAAAAAAACCTTTATGAATAAATAAAGTTGATAAATATATCCATTGTTTTATTTATATCTTTATTTACGAATATTAACCATTTTAATTTTGTTTTACTTTATTATTTTATTCTTTATAAATAATGTCACATCAAAATATTTTAGATTTCTGTAAGGATAATTGGTACCATTGATAAACGATAATACTATAATAATTAAAGCATTGGCAATTTGGCAATTTTATTTTTATAAGCCATAATCTCATATAATCATAACTTACAGCGATTATGAGTAAACACAATTGAACATTTGAACACATTTGAACTAAAACCGCCTCAGTAAGTGAACAACAGAAAGGACACTATAGTCGTCATCGGACCTTATATTCGATTACCGTATCACAGATTAATATAGTTACTATATACACATTAAAAATTTGAAATCGTGCCTATAATAGACACTAAAATTCACAAAATTCTATAGTATGTATAGGTACTTAATAACTGTACTTTGCGTCTGTCGCGTGAAAAATATAAATAATTGAAACAGGACGCACCAAGGAAAATCACATTATTATACTCGAGTATAATAATAGAAATAATACGTCGTCACTGGTTTTTTGTGTGTAATGTATTGTTACAAATATTATTGAGTTGTAAAGTTCAACCGGGTAAAACAAATTTGGTTAACATCTATGGGTACTACTGAAAAACCAAATTAAATTTTACGACTTATTTGGGGTTTTCTTTTTACAAGTAAACTATCGCTATATTCTGAATAATACTCGTGCCTATATTTTACATACATATTCTAATAAATTATAGGTTTTTGTTTAAAATTAGTGACCATACTAAATAAAGTAATTTATGTAAGACTGAACTAGACCAAAGTTAATTTTTTTTTTTTAAACCACCTAAAAAATTTAAAATCATGTAGTTCTTATATTATAAAAAGAGTCTATGTAAAAAATAACATTTTAAACTGCAAATTGATGCATATAATATTTATAAGTATTAATGCGCAGTTCGTTTGTGTTGATATCCGTTTTCGGTTAGTGTATAGCACTGGAAAAAATGTCATTGGTTGTTTTAACAATATTACATTTTCGACAGTTAATAATATTAAAATTATCATCTGGATAATAGCTTGTGCATATAACAAGATTTTTTTATAGTAGCAACATAATATCAATATAACAATGACAATTTTTGGTGCTAAGTAAATTAACAATATTATCGTTGAAACAATACTTAATTTATCTAAGTTTAATAATCAGTGTTTATTGATACGACAATTTAAATTGTCAGTGTAATAGTCAATTGTGAAATCAGCAATAATATATTATGAAATTGAAAAAAATATTATCCAAATAACAATATTGTTAAAAACTTATAACCACAATAGACCCAAACATTATGACCAAACCGAGATGTAGAAATAGAAATTGGACTGAACCGGACTGGTCCGGACATTTATGATTTCTGAAAAAATAAAAGACAATAATACCGGACCGTGCGTTACACTACCTGCCAAACAAAATATGTACGAATTGATTCCCTATGAAAATTACTTCTCGTACCATTGTCGAATTATAGTAAACATGTTAATTAATCGCAATAAGTTTTAAATGATATAACTCGTCAAACCGAACTTTGCCGTTTTGTTTAGCTTTTCGGTCTAAATTATGCCGTTTTTTTTTTTACAACGACGCCAGTAGCCTTTCTAGACAGCCCTAGATGTGTATAAAATAAAAAGGCTGTCGGTTTGTAATTCGGTTTTATTATTAAAAAATAAATGACAGCTGTTCATCGGAACCATTACATGTGTCACCAAATGTAGACCACCCGCGAACCGGTCGGTAATTGGGAATCAACTCGTAGACGTCCCCGTGACATACGGATTCGAGCCGTGATTCGCCGATACCCAATTAGCCGACTGCACGTTCCACTAACGCATAAACCGGTATCCGACAATAACGGAAAAGTTTTCGATTCGCCGACTGATCGAAATTTTACAAAAGGCGAAATGCAAAAACAATTTTTATGCGGAAGTCTAGAATGTTATACGGTCTACAAACGAAGTGTACCTACGCTATAATGTTATTGTAAGTTTATGATGATCAGTTCGTTATTTAATAATATTAATTTTAAAATGTCGTGGTTTATAATAAATTCGAAGGGTAATGGCCAACCATTAGGTTTGGGCGATTTTATACATACAATTGATAGAAGAAGACGTCCTACCAACTATTATATAAATGCATTGTTAATCTGCAGAGGTCGAGCAATACTCAGAGAAAAATCAAAGTAAAATAATCTATACTGTTAAAAATGAGGATTAATGAGATTAATTATTATATTGATGGTTGACTTGAATATCGTTCATGGTTTTTACAAAAAATTTAAAACAATAAAAAAAAATTACTATAATAAATAATAATTGTTTTATAGATGTTGTTGAACTATAATATAATGTGTCGGCAAAATTGCGAATCGGTATGACATGAACGTACGGATATGACGAAATTATAATGGCTCAAATTGGTTGTTGTTGTTATTTTTTTGTTTATTTTGCCATTTTGGATATACGAAACCCTAATAAAAACGAAAACCATCGACAAAACGTCGGTCTCGTCCCGTATGAGACGTTTGCCGGGACAACAGCCGGAAATAAAGGACGCCACTGCGCGTGAATCGTGTACGCACATTAACCGGACGCGCGGTATATGCGGTCAGGTAACCCCGTGTAACCTGCTGGGCTTACATACATACACTAAAATACGACGATGTATATAGGATGTACAAAGTAAAATGTTAATTGGATTTTCGTTAATTTTCTATAGTGTTTTTGTTATTTATGACAACGTATATACATATACAGTACGAACCTATACATTATATACATTGTTATAAAAATATTATTATTGTATAAGGTTCTATACTTTTTCTCTCTCTCTCACTCTCATTTTTTTTTTTTCAAACATAATATTTTTGATTGCCTCGTTCGTATAATATAATATTATAATCGCGTATACTCGATATTTTAATCTTGGCAGAATACCTCTACTCGTATTATTATTTTAC
This sequence comes from Cinara cedri, assembly GCA_902439185.1. Lineage (NCBI taxonomy): Eukaryota > Metazoa > Arthropoda > Insecta > Hemiptera > Aphididae > Cinara > Cinara cedri. Next base: position 773,965 of record CABPRJ010000477.1, on the reverse strand, counting down.
GCGCGATAGACAGATTAATAATACTATCGCATAATTGATTAACTGCACATTGGACACTCACTCGACGCGGAGATTTAAAAGCACGTCATGGGGTAATACGGCTATATATAAAAAAAAAACGCGATATTTTCGAAAAAGTCAACCACGTCATCAATAATAAAAGTTTTCCGTTGTTTAAAAAAAAAAATACAAAAATTTAGAATCTCCGATAATAGCGTGCAATTAATAATATTGTATCTATGAAAAGAAACGTCAGAAACTTACGAATATTTTTCTCCAGACTAAAGTGGTTTTTTTTTCTTATTTAAACCGCATGATTATTATTCTTCCGTTCGGTCTTTTTTTTCATTTTTTAATACTGTGCTGCAGTGACAATAATTATAATAAGATTCTGAGCGCAACGAGAAATGTATTGTTTCTACGATAGTGTATGTTCCTTTTTTTTTCTGCCTGTAAATTACTTTTATACAAAAAATCTTATTATAATCAAAAAATGACATGAGAGCATTTTCGTAGTATTTTGGATCTAGTTGATTTGTTGAAAAGGTTATACATTTTGATTTTCTTTGCATTTTTCTTATAACTAAAAAAAGCCGAGAAAGTTTATGAAAAAATCTGTTTCATAATTCGGTTAAAAATAATGGTTGAAACCTGAAATTTTTACAAAATACGTGTATTTGATTTTTCTAAACGTGGTTAAATTATCATACCATTCTCGCAATTTTTGAGCAACTAAAAGATAATTGATATGTTTTTATTGAGATTTATATAGATAAAATTGTTTTAGTAGAACGGAAATGCTTGACAATTTTACACGAGGATCACGATAGTAAAGATGCCATGCATGTGATAAATGTCTATCTTGCAATAAAAGCTCACGAGAACAATCATTTTTGTATCTTGAAGGAAAAGGACTAACTAATGTAGAAATTGGATAGACAATAAAAATCGAAGTTACACGTGGAAACTTCAACCCACTATAAAGAACTTATTAATACCGTAAGAAATTTAAACGATGAAATTATCGTTAAAAACACAAACTTGACGAATGATATTCACTCAACTCAGATAAAAAAACAATAAAATGTGTGTCAATAAACAAATAATGAATTTATAAATAAATTGTTAATCGAGTTGAAGAATACAACAAATGACATAAGAGGAAATGTACAATTGCCGAACAAACCGATCAAAACCATGCCGTAAATAAACGATTTTTAAAAATACAATACATTTATACGCATATCGAAAACACAAATTTCAGATTGCCGTTAGGAAAATACAAACACCAATCGGTAAAGAAAAACAATGTATTGATGACGTTAGACGGATACAAACGCTTAAATCCATAACAATAAAACGAAAAAAAAACGCTATATCATTGAAAAATAAATTCGAAGAAGCGACTTCACGAATACAAAATTTAACCCGTGAAAATGATAATATTTACTAGTTTACCTAGGTACATAAATTTATAGAGATTTTTAATTTTTCGTGTTTCAGACAAAACGATTTTTTTGGACGATCGAGTAAAATAGTTAAAGCGTGAAAGGTTCTTCCCTATCGGGTCTTTTAGCAGTCTTAACAAATGTGCCTTCGTTCCTTCAAGCTTTCGACCAGCCCACATTAATCTTCTTCTCGTAATTTCTGCAATAATGTCTAATTTTTGAAACAAGTTCTCATTCCTCATCGTGACGTACCCTCCATTCCCAGTGTCAGAGTGGACATATGGCCCATAAATTCTTCTTAAATTTTTTCGCTTAAACACTGCAAGTCTTGTTTCTACCACCTTTCTCAGAGTTCATGCCTCAGAACTATATAATATTATTGCTCGTATCAGAGTTATGTATAATTTAATTTTTAGTTTTTTTGATAACATTTTTGAGCTAAACATGTTTCCCAGGCCAAAATAACACCTATTACACATTTGTATTCTAGTGTCCATTCAATTAAGTTCATCAATAAAAAATTACAATATAATATGGTTTATAAAACAACGCTGACAAAAATTATAACTGCTACGAAATTGTACTTTTTGTTAATTTAAAATTTGAACATTCTCATAATAAGAATAACTCTCAGAATAATAACAGGCCTGTGGCGAGGAAAATATGACTCGAGTGAAGGGGCTCCGCATCTCATGGGTATTTTTTTTAAGTATGAAATAACATATAAATTATTTAATTACTCCGGTATCCAAATCGTAATCGCGTAAAGTTTATAACTAGTAATCGATAAATAAACGAAAATATATGTTATTATCTAATTAACTTTCATTTTAATTTTTAATTTCATAACAGTGTAACTATTTTAGTTGTAATACAAAAAAGAGCTTTTATTTCGTAAAATCTGAAAAAAAAAATAGCACAATGCAAAATATCATATAATTTTACAAGATTCTCGTAAAATTTGTATTTTTGAGTGTCATTTCAAAACTATTACACACCTATTTTTCCTGCAGTTTACAAGCTTTCACTTAAAATTTCCAATTTTCGCAAGCCATCCGTTCAGTTTTATATTCACGTAGAAACAAGAATACTCAATCTTTCCACGTACTATGTACATTTTTTATTTCGTTGAGCACACCATTTCAATAAAAACTTTTAAAAAATATAGTTTTTTTTTTTTCTAATAAAGTATACCATCTGTCGAAAAAACCGTACCTTTTAAGGTACAATTCCAATAATTTGCAACATTTTTTTAAAGAAAACGACAAAAAAAACCCTATAGGGTTTGAACTGTAAAGGGTTTTCCAAAAAACATAAAAATTAAATTAGGAACTCAAAAAATTCTTCTAATAAAGTACCATTGAGTACATACCACTGCACAAACAATACGCACCTTTTAAATAGGTATATATAAGGTAATTTAGTTTATACACAATGATAAACCATTTCAAACGAAAAACTGATTCTGAGCGGAGGAGTATTATTAACGTTTTTTCCTTTGTGATCAAGATAACCCAGAAATTAATAAACAAAAAAAAAGTATTTAGGAGGTGAACTTCCTTTAGCTAATTATGTTTGTAACTAAATTAATCAATATTATTCTTTATATATATTATGTACACATAATATCTTCTCATCCTTCCACCTACAACAGTGGAATATCTACGGATGAAGTATGTTAAGCTTTTTTTGTGTAACGTATTTTTTTATTTGTTTGGCCGAATATTATATAATTATTACAATATTTTAGATTTTGTTAAATTAGCATTTAACAATGTAATATGTAATTATGCAGTTGTATAAATAATATAATTAACGAAAATTCAAAATTGAAAAAAACATAATAATATATATTACTACGAAAATATTCGATCTTTCTATGCGATATTTATCACTTAATACATTACACTTCTATATAATATTATTAGGTGCTTTGGACCTGTTCTCTGCTCTGATAAATTATGTATTGTATCTATTACAAGGTGATTTTTTTCGATATAGCCTTTTTGTGTGACTAAAAATCCACGGAAGGTATTTTAGACTTTTTTTTTTGGAATTCTCGGTTTGATGTTTGTAAAAAAAACATGCACCTGTAGTGAAAAGAAATTTAAGCCGCAATATTGGTGTCGAAATTTGTATTCTGAACCTTTGCGCTCTTGGAATCGTTTATACTGCGAATGCAATGATTTATTATCGTCGCGTTTTTCGCTTATTCGAAAAAAAAAATAAAAAATTACACCTAGTCGCAGTGTCGCGCACCTTCATCATAATCGACTATTTTCATTGTTGTAATAATATATCATATTGATGCCCCTCATCGAATACACACATTGTCGGATTGAAGAGTCTTCAGATTTATTTTCCTTTTTTACGCAACTCCGCCTTGTCCGTTTTTTTTTATCCTTTATCGACGATTATTAAAAAAAAAAGAATGTTTTTTTTTTTTTTTTTTGAAGTGTTCTATAGTTCATATAACATGTAATAATATAATATGCAAAAGTTAAAAATCAATGACAATATAATATTAAAATTGCACTACGTGAGCATAGTCGATGACTGCAGTATTCGCGCGTATTATAAATAAATAATGAAGCGACAAGAGAAAAAAATGACAAACCGCAAACAGAAAAAAATAGAAAATAAAATACTCGGATAAGTAGGTTATTGTTCATTTTTGTAATAATTTCAAAATAACGCAATGAAAAAATCGATTGGTATCATCTTATAGACTATCGTTATTATTATACCAAACAACGAGATCATAATACAAATACCTATATTCAAAACTATACAAAACAACTATATAGCCGACTGTCTAGAAGACTTTATAAAAATCATTGAAATGTATTATTTTGTTTGTACCATGAATTATGGGATAAATAGGTATATATATATGTGGGACGATTTCGAATATTTTTCACATTACTTCATGTCGTCGTCATCATACAAAAAACTTGCAAGTTTGACTTTATAGGTTAACTACAATTTAATCCACATAATCATATGAGACATTGATATTTGGTCAAAATACCCGGGAACTCTGTGTATCTTTGTATTTTAAACTTCCAGTCGGTCGGTTTTTTCTACATATAAAGTAAGAGTAATGTAGTTTGCAGGAAATATTTGTCAGTATGCCTAGTACTCTAATTGCACTTGGACACTTTTTGTATGAGAACAACCGGTATAGTAAGCAAACCAATCACGGCGTAAACAAAATGTTTCGTGGGTTAATAATAAACATTTTCCCTCTTGCCAATATCTGCCGATCTTCAGATTTACTCATAAGATGAGTCGGAGATCTAGTAGTTTTTTTAAATGTCTATAATTAAATTACAGAATTATAGTCTTGTTCGACTGAGATTATGATTCTTTTTTTTTTACATATATGTAATATCGACTAACGATTATTTGTCCCTTTTCGAGTATATTATTCTATAGTCATTTCACGACGTGTGCGTTTTGCATAAGGTTAAAATTGAATATCGAAAATATTTAAATCCGTGATCGTCATACTGTCGTGGACGTATTATAACATCTCAGCCATCGATACTTTTTTTCGAACACCATCGATAATGTCCGTTTAAAGCGAAATAACTATTATTTTGTTCGTCGTCGGAATGATAATTTTCGATTGGCAAAACGGATTAAAACCATTTCTACGGTCAAAATATGTATTATATTGCCGAATGCACAAAACGGTATTGACGCAAACGATTTTCATTTATTGTCAGTAAACCCGCACGGTAATGGCGTCGCCCGTGACAATGGAATTAATATAAATTTAATATCCACAGCGTCTTGTGGTATTGAAACGCTTTCTTCACATAATAAATTTGTATTAAATTCGTTATTTTGTTATTTGTATTCTATCGGCTATCTCTATTCGTACATTTGCATACGTCACCGTAATCACACTAAAATTTAAACAAGTTTTAAATTTTGAGCACAGGAAGGAATATATTGGTTCTACTATAGGGTGACCTATTTTTTGTCTATTTGTAAAAAACTTTTCAAACAACAACCTTGCTTCAATCGAAAAAATTCCAAGAGAGTTTTTTTGTATTTCAAATTAAGTTTTTCTTGATTTTTATCATTTTTCTTGATTTCCTTATAGTTTTACAAAGTAATTGGGGAAAATGAGAAAGTTTACGGCAAAACCGGTTTCAGTGTTTTCTATTTAGTCTTTTGTTGTAATTTGGTTGAAGTAATTGTAAAGATCTGAAATTTTCACCGAATTATATATTAAATATTAAGTATTTCTAAACGTTTGACATTTTTTAATTTGTTTAGTTTTTATTTGATTTGATGGGGATAAAATTACATAATGAACTAACATCGTATATTACTTAACTTCACTAATAATCGCAATTCATTAGCATTTGTTTATCGTTGAGTATAAATTAAATAGCTCCATATTTTATATCCTAGTTTCATAACTTCCCACCTACAGTAACAGTCATACACTCATCAGCCAATATCATTCAAAATACCAAACAAAATTTCATCCCCCTAACTTCATTAATATGGATGTTCAAAATTGAAAAAAAAACGGCTTTTTTGAAACAGCATGCTGAAATTCGTATAATAAACGCTCAAAAATATAGCTAATAATCACACACTCAGGCGACGAGTCATGACGTAACTGATATCTAAAACAAAGCTTTATACAGCGCATACCACTCTGTGTGCCCATGTAGGTTGTCCGTACAGAAATTATTTTTTTTTCGCATAGTGATTATAGCTGCTAAGTACGTCAAGCATCAACATTACTCTGACTCAGTAGAGCTCAGTTAATATTGATTTTAGAGTAAAAACGCCTACAATGTAAAATGAAAATAGGACAAAAATTTGGATTGTAAAATTTTTTTATTTAATCCAACAAAACAAATTACAAATCCGATTAACCTCTCTCCTTTAAGCTTGAAAGCTTGTGTTGGAGATAAAAAGTTATTATAGTTAAAAAATATTAAATAGTATACTTAATATGGCGTAATATATTAATATAACATAATAAAATAATAAGAAAACGAGATAATATAAACAATCTAAACAATATAATTATAAAAAAATTAAAAATGTAAATGTATAAATGCATAATATAATATAGACTTAATATAACAAAACATTTAAAAATACATAAACAAAGAATAACCGAACAGACTTTACATACACAAAGCGTTTTTCTCCGATTCCAAAAATAAATATTTGTATACAACATATTTAATATTTATAGTATCACCCATTATTGTATTTTTTTCAAATTCATATGATATAGAATTAAAAATTGTTTGTCCCATATAGTCTACTGTAGACTAACCAAAACTGAAGACTGAAAAGATTTATTGGTTTATTTAACAGGAAAGTCATAATTTTTTAAAATTCTCTTTTATTGTCTAAGTTATTGCAGTGTTTATCTAATTTAACATGTTTCAATAAATTCATTATTACTATTTTTTTGTGTAAGTACCTTACTGGTAAAATACCAAATTCCATGTAGTTTTCATTCGTAAGTCCTATAATATAACATTTATTTAGACAGATTCTGCTAATATTATTTTGGTTAATTACTAGTGCATTTAGTATGTTATCGCGAAGGCCACCCCATACTTATATACCATATTGGAAATTAGACTGATACGGTGCATAGTAAATTATTCTTAATGTATGTTTTGACACCTTAAGTTAAGTTTAACTTTTATTAACTTGTAAATTATGAAAAGAAACTTACCTAATAAGTTATTAACATGTAAATTCTATCTCAAGTTAATATCGAATATTACATCTAAGTATTGAAGTCTTTCTAATTTTTTAATAATTTTACAGTTTCGTGAATTACAGATTTTGTTTATGTCACAGCCATAAATTGAAATATGATTATAATTAACGACATATTTGTTAATTAAGAACGGTATGAATACGGCTTTTTTACATTTAGAATTAGATTTATATCATTTAAACTATTATTGATCCGATTAAAACCTCTATAAGCTTTTTCAAACACACCATCCCAAGTCCTATGAGAAAAAATCAGACAAGTATTATTAGCATATATGACTATAGATCCATACATTTTGACTTCACAGATGTCATTTATATATACGAAAATAAAAAAAAATAAATATAATAAAAAGAATTGGACACAAAACACTACCTTATGGAACACCATATTTAATTACACACGTGTTGCCATTTACTTCGTTTATTTTTACTATTTGTTTCCTATTATGTAAGTAACTTTTAAACCAATTTAAGCTTGAACATTTTATTCTAAGGCTAGGCAGTATGTTCAATAGAATATCATGGTTAACTGTGTCGAAAGCCTTAGCTAAGTCTAAAAATATTGCCATCGTTTTGTTATTTTTATCTAAATTACTATAAAGATACTGAGAGACTTTATATAGAGCATTATCCGTGCTTAAGCCCGGTCTAAAACCGTATAGATTTTTTAATAGCAAACTATTTTTTTCTAGAAAATCAATAAGTCTAGTTTTAATAGATTTTCAAATATTTTTGAAAAGTTACTTAGCATGGATATCGGTCAATAATTATTCATAGATACTTTATCTCCGCTTTTAAATAAATATTTAACAACAGCCAATTTTAGGATATCAGGAAAAATGCTTTGCTCAATACTTAAATTTTATATGTAAACCAGAGGATTCACTATAGATTTACCACCATAGTTTTTAGAATGTTGACTAATACTCTATCCAAACTCGCTGCAGAATCTTCTTTGAAGTTGTTAACCAACTCCAGTATAACTGACTGCTCAATTTCTTAAAAAAAAAATATTATTAAATGAAATATTATTATGTTCATAGTTCATTTTCAAATGAATTGGCTTTTTAGATAAACTAGTAGCAATACTTATAAAAAAAATATTAAACATATTGGAAGCTTCTATTGGATCTTTTTCTGGCATTTATTTCATTTTTATATGTTTAAGTTTAATTATTTCATCTTTTGATCTACATTTCTCACTGATAACTTCGTTTATTAGTTTTTGAGTTAATTTCGGGTTAGAGCTTACATTTTCGAATTTTTGTTCATACAATTTTATCTTTGCTAGCCTTACGGTTTTCGTAAAGTTATTTTTGTATTTTTTGTAATGTGAAACTAACCACAGATTGTGAGGATGTTTTTATATTTCCAAATGAAAATAACTATTACATATAAAGCATTTCAGCTCATCATCCTCTTAAATATCATCGTTACATGTATTGCACAACATTACAGTAGGTAGGTAAATAATTGGATTATGAAATTATAAAAGAAGGTAAGCAACGCACTGATTACACTATGCACGCACGTCTACAGAGAACGACGGTACTGTGCGAACTGTAAGATTTTATATCTAAGATAATACGTATTTAAAAAGAAAAATTGTTTTGAAAAGTTATCTTTATTTTAAAACGTTTAAATAGTCGTTATTTAAAAACCATGTATTGCAGAACTTTTTATATTTCGTAATACAGAAAAACGCGGTGTGTATACTGTTTTCGGTTATACAACGGCCGTAAAGAACGAATTATTACTGAGTATAATTTGGGTCCTCGGCCGATTTCTGGTCGAGTTTGTAGTTAGTATAGGCGGTCCACTTTGAAAACGGTGAGTTTACTTATGGTATAGAGAGAATAACGAAAACTGTATTAAGAAAGGCATCTATACGATATAATTATTGTTATTGTTGGAACCACTCATCATTTATAATACCACCTTACGTACCGAAAACCTGAACAAATTATCGAACATGCCGTTAAACCTGGTGTTCCCTTCCGAGTACTGAAGTGGTGGAGAATTAGCCTTACCTTTATAATATATGTGTGTAGAAATGTCGGTAACCTCAACAATTCGCGTAACTAAGGTATACTTTACTATACAAGTTTACCATACCTACCATTAACAATAATAATGTTCGACGCTAAGATAAGAAAATATAACAATGGAAATTAATATCCACTGCAAAATATAATGTCAATATCGTATTGACATTTATTTATAATATACTATCAACAACACATCTCTAACATTTCAGTAATATTGTTCAGTGACATATAAAATATTATTTACCTGTAACAATCCACAAATATCGCATTAACAGTAAATTGTAATGTTTTTATGAAACTCAAATACAATATTACAGCGATGTTATGTAACTTACATTGTACAGTGTGTTATTTTACCACTCATGCAGATACAAAATAAAATTATTCGTATGTATGTAAATTTGTGAAAACAATGAGTTAAATAGTGAGAGATAAAAGACGGGTTGTTAAGAAGGGTTGAAAGAGAAATGAATGAATATACTAATTTTCTACCATCTGAAGACCAACTTTCTGAAGACCTTTGACATATTCTTTACTTGTACACAAAAAAAAATATATTTATACAAGAAAACGTTTGTAAAATCGAATTAATTAATTTTAAATTCAGTAAACAGATATTATAAATTACTATATATGTTCAATTAAAATTATCTATTTTTCATGTTATTATTTTTTTACAGTTAATTAAGAATATATTGTAATTTTTTTTCGACCAATAAAAAATATTTTCTAAGAAAGTTCCTGCAGGTGATGATATTTCAACATTATGTACATTTTTACGTTTTGCCGCTCATAACTTTGAACGTATTGACTTTCTTCTTATCAACAATAATAATTCTGATAGTTTATCTTAAATCATTTGTTTGTATTCAGTAATAAAATAAACCGAAAAAAAAATACATGCAAATTGCGTTATTTACCTCAAATCACACCTCGCAATCTGGGTTTTGTTTTCCTTGATTCTACGGTGTCTGTGTACAAATATCTATACAAATAAACTATGGAGATACGGTCACGAAAAAAAAAAAGTCGGACCACTCTAGTGTCCATTTTAGGGAAAAGTTCGGCAAAAATAAACACTGCCCATAATATACTGCACAAGACGTATTATATTCTATGAAATCGTTGTTTTTCCATGACGTGGGTCCGGGCTAATCGGTGCACCGGTCGCGTATAGTATAATATTATTATTATGTATAGGCACTGCGGCTTTCTAACGCGAATAACGATAAATGATCTCTCTCGTTCTCCCGCAGTCGCTCTATTTATTATTATTATTATACCTATGTATCGATGATTGATATCGGTGACCACATATTTTATTATGTACACTGCTAAAAGTGTTATACACAGTCGTGGTTCGCCATCGATCAAAGCGGTGTACGACCCGAACGTCCTTTGAAGTCTCAACAAGGCACCCCATTGTTAGGTATATAAGAGTACGAGTACTTATGTATACCCTTTATAATACAATATACAATGTGCATTATAAATAATCTCGCAGTTCGCATATACACATATTATATTATAATTTAAAACGTATAATATAATATTTTTAGAAATTGTGACTTGTTTCATTATTAAATTATTCACGATATACGCGAAAACAATAACATATAACAGTATGTACGGGCAGTTAGGAAGTCCGGGCGTTTTATCGCAATACCCGAACATTTTGGGAATCCTCCGATTTTGCCATCATAGAATGAGAGTGTCCGGGCACAGACTAGCTACCGTCGGGTAAGTGGCCCCCGGGGCTGCTATACAGCAAAATGCATAAACCAATCGCACGAGATCAGTCTGTAAAAATTACATTTACGAGCAAAACTCGGGGTCACCGTTCGGCACCGAGCGGAGCCGGCAACCGCCTGACTTCCTCATCGTAATATTGCAATGACCATATGGTCGTATCTCTAGGAAAAGTGTCGCATCTGTGATGCCACGCTGTGCTCGAATTTGAAAAATATAAAAACTGAGACTATAAGACTAATTAAAAATTATCATCCATTGCAATTATTTAACTCAACCTAACCCACGCAAAATTTTAAACATAGTTCATTTCTCATGGTAAAACCACTAACAACACGACTGCAGGCTAACTATTTGCTTACCTGCATAATAGTATTATATCCAATTAAAGAGATAAGTAAGATATTTTTTTTTATTAAATTCTCAATATTATTAATATTTAATCTACTTTACTCAACTCGCTTTGTGCACTGTTCAAGTTGATCTATTTAAGTGGATAAACTCATTGACTTGGAAAATATTAAATTTTTTTAACATTTTTTTTTTTTTTTTTGACAATTTAAGAAGCAAGGAACTCTAAAATATTACGTTAGCTTTTTTTCGTTGTTTGAAATGGAAAACTATAATCCATAAATAAATGAAGTATGTTAGTTGAAATAAATTTCAGTGTTGACATTTGTTTAATTCCGTCAACCCATTGACGAGATATTCCAATTTTAAGTCTGGATAGAGGAAAAATAATGGAACATCTTTAATTAGCCCCGTGCCGTGCCACCATACAAATTATACTTCACTACTCTTCCTCTACCCAAACTTAAAAGTGGAATATTTCGTCGACGGGTATAGCTAAAATCAAAAATATCAACACTAAAATGTATTTTAACCAAGACTCCTTGCATGATTTATATAAAGAATTTTTAATATAGGTTGATATTTGAATATCAAAAGTTAATAGTGGTTTCTCCCATAAAAATAAGGGTAAAAAAAAATATTGGTAATTTAACATTTTAGAGCTGCTTGTTTCTTAAATTTTCAAAAAAAATAACAAAAAAGTTAACAATGCCGAGATAATGAGTACACCCACTTATATAGATCACCTTGAATGCAATACCCGGTCAATGTAATGTGATACAACTTGACGATAACTTATATATTTTTATCGTTATTATTTTTGTTTAAGTGCACTTAACAAAATAATATATTGACACTTAACGCACAGGTTTTTGTTTTGTTTCTAGTGACGTCATGAAATTCTAAAATATATTAGCTAGTTCAATAAACACCACGTGATTATATATAAATTAATAATCGGTTAAAGTCGCCTTTTATTTCATAAGGTGGAAAACGTGTTTTTCGATTTTCGCACTTTCACGTTAACATACTGCTGTCAAAGATATTGTATAGATGGGTAAAGTCAATAGAAGTCACTAAATATTATTATTAATAATATAATTTCAAATGGTTATAAATAGATACCGAATTTATATTCACCTAAAAGAAACCTTCAAAAAGTTATGAAAAAATCATAAATAATAGATTGGTTTAAAAGTTTCCTCTCTAACAGATTTAATTTATGAATAAAACACTAAAAAAATTATTAATAAAAAGTAATTTTTCTTTATAATACATAAGATTTTATTAAAAAAAATTTATTTTGTGTGAATCGTTTTTTAAATATTTTTAATTGCTCATTTCAGATATTTTTTGACGTTTTTAAACACCTATTTGTGAATTATATGAGAATATGAATCCGGACTCCAGTTGTAAAAAACTCAAAAATCGTAAAATTGTTTTCAATACTATATCACGTCTAAAAAACGGCTAATGTATAAATTATTCTATGAAAATTTCAGGTCTCTATGATTATTTTTAAATGAATTACAATAAAATTCGAAAATAACAAAAACCGTTGAACCGTTATTTTATTAAATGGCTTTAGCAACGGCCATTCTAAATTAGAGACAATCAAAAAATAATAATAACAAACATTTGATACTGATCGTGGGTAGGCAAATGATGTATGTGAGTAGTTGGAAAGGTAGTATGTTTATAAAATGTATCTCAGTTTATATGATGTATGCAAATCATTGCAAACGAAAAACAATTCTGATTGGAGTGGTATTAGTCGTGCTTTTCCTCTTGTCGTTAAGGACATCAACAAAAAATAGAGGTTGTATTGCTGAATATGTCGATAAATATTTCAAATAAAGTACAGCTGGGAAGAAAGGTCGACTAATCGTCAACATTTTGTCGATTAAAAAAAACAAAAAAAAAAAAAAACATATCTTTATAGAATTAATACGAGTATATAGCTTTTTCGCCACACTCAAAATCCAAAAGTAACAAAATTATGAAGAACAACAATAAGACAAACATTCGTATTATTATAACATAGGACGCGGTTATACGTTAACCGAATAAAACTACACCACGTCTTGCGTTGTATCGCTGACAGATATATGAAATATTTATGGTGGAGCACATCATGACACTGCAATATTATAAGTTGGTACCTACGTATAGTTTTGAGATAAATGTACGCAGAAAATCGCATTACGAATAAACAAACAGTAACACAATATTATAGAATACGAAAACAGTACAACCATCAATATTGTTGTGAAGTAATAATAATTATATTTATACGCGGAACAAAAATTATGGTATTTTCTATTAACATTCACAAGTTCACCATAAAAGCAGATTCGATATATTATGCCCATAAAGTACCTATAAGAAATAATAAACCCGTGGTAATAAATCTGCGATTTGTTTATATCGACTATAAAAAACGAATTAAGAACCAAGTACATAGCTGGAGAATTTTATTTCGGGAGGGGGCCCATTTTCAAAACGTACAAAATATCAAAATAATAAAATATTAATTTGATAAAAAAAAAATGTACATCATTAAAAAATGTCGATGAAGGGTCCGGACCCTACGGATACGCGCCTCTCTGACTGCGTGCCTGATGTAAGAAGTACGTGTATGCAATTAGCCAAAATATGTCGAATAATTCAATTAATGCCCGAATATTTTAAAAATTTTACCACGTTTAGTGCTAGTACACAAATATTCTTAACCAAAAAAAAAAAAATAATAAAAACAATCGCGACGAGAAATAGTGCGTTATAGCGTAAATATTTCAGGTTTTTTAATTTCCAAAGAAAAATCAAAAAATAACCTCCCACTACACCAACCAGACCATATGTATAGTAAAACTAATGTATGACTCGGTTCACCCAGAACCTAAAATGTAAAGTCCCACACGAACATAAGCTTTTTCAAAAGTATTATATATATATAGCCGTGTGGACTAGTACGATTATTATGTGATTTGTACAGCAAGCTCTTACTGCTCATAATTAAGTGAAAAATAATTTTTGGTTGTTGACATCTTCGTACAATAGAAAAAATGAAGTACAATAATGGACATATATCGATATGTCTAGATTTCGTAAAAGTTGTATAATGCGAATACACGCGTAAACAATTCATTATTAAACGTCATTTTATTTCTCTTTTCGGATCGTGGGAGTTTACAAAATCTTGCGCCTAAATATGTTCCAAAAGTTTTTTTCATTTACAGAAGTTGAGGCGTCGTCCAAAAGTGTATATACAATATTTTACTACATACACCCGGTATATTATAAATATTATAGTGAGAGCGTCTCGAGTAAGTATAGGTATACTGTGCAATAATAATAATTGTGAAATTGTATACACTGCACGGGAAGTAGACGTGACATTTGAATAAACATATTCATATGCGAATGGATGAAAAAAACGTACATAATATATTCTCACTCCAAAGGCAATCTTCTTTATATTGATAATATTCGGGAAAAAAATGTATGTTTTGTGTACCGATGTGCGTCGTTTTTACCGGGCTAACACGATCGGATGTCTATTATAGAATATTCGTAGAATATCGATAAATGATGCCGTCTGAGCGTCTTACATAAAACTATGTAATGCGCAGAAAAACGATAGAATTTTATAAAATCAATTTTTTTTTCTTTTTTTTTTTTTTTCTGTAATATGTATGTTTATTTGCTATCTATTAACAATCTTTCAACCAGTATTTGGCTCTGAATTTCAAGAGTAGCAATTTTTCCGAAAGAAAATTTCGTTTAGTCGTTGGCGCATAAGAAAGTCATTTTTTTTTTATTTTCCGTGTATTTTTCTTAATTACATGAAGTAGGAATACAAATTTTAAATAGTTTTAAAACAAAGCTTAACCGATTTCAAAATGATTAAAAAGAAAACAGAATTTAATTTCACTTTTCACTTGAAATCCTCCCAAAAATATTGCTGGTTCATGGTAAAAAAAATTACCCTGAATATATTGTTGACAAAGTAACACTATCAACTAAACTCCGCTCAGAATAGTTTTTTGTTAGCAATTTTTTATCGTTCCTTACAAATGTACATTGAATTTCCATCTATATTTTACCTTTCTAACATCTCACCTACAACAGTGGATACAGCAACGTATGAAGTATATTCATCTTTTTTTAGTTTTTATTTTCAGTACCTAGATACTCGTATTAGATGAATAAAATTATTTGACTAAACAGAAATGCTTGAAAATTTAACACGAGTTTCATTATAAGTTATACTTAATGTTCAGAAAAATTATGAGTGTAACGAAGTAGTTTGTTTATAAATAAGCCTTTTAAGATCAAATTTTTACGAAAATCGTAAAAAAGAAGACATTTAAAAAAATGTATTACCAAATTTAGCTTCATACATATAAATTACATTAAATAACTTAAAGCACCTTTCTTTCCCAACTTCCCACTTACAACAGTGGCACATCCACCACCGGTATTAGGTCTTATATAATATATCTCCCTATATTATTGATATATCATAAGTAAATTTATTGCAACATAAATTGTGTTTTATTACAAAATTTGATACATAATACATAGGTAACAGATAACTTAGTGTTATTATTTTTTAATACCATCAATACTAATGGTAATCTAGTATCTACCACGAGTAAGCATTATATTATATTTTTTTTTCCACAGAATAAATACATTTGTTTTAAATTTAAAAGTTGTCAAATGATAAATGAACTTAAAATTACTTCCATTAATTAGTATTTAGAATTTGATTTTAAATTTTAAGAGTGGAAGAGATAATTGAGAATGATATGAGGATGGCGAGTATATGCGAGGATGATATGAAGGATCGGGTCAAGTGGAATATTATGACGAGGGTGGCCGACCCCAATTAGATGAGAATAAAAAGAAGAATACATTATTTAGCCAAGTTTTCTAATAATGAAACAAAAATAACTTATAATCTTGATTTTCTATTTAATTATCTAGGTAAGTAATAGCCAATAAGTAAATTAATAATAGTTTTAATAAAACACCGTTATGTTGATATAATTTTTACTTTATAAAAGGATACAGGTATAAATGTTGTGTTATATAATTAGGTGTCTAAAAAAAAAAATGCCACGGCCATTGCTCAAACTAAACTCAAACTAAAAATTTGCTAGATACACAAATTTAGTTAACATAAACCGTATAAACTTTACAGAAAGTGTTGACGATGTTTACGATTGTCGTCAAAATTCAAATATCAAAAGCCTGTACAAAAGATCGTGAATGCCGATTATCTATAGTAGATAGTGGTTATAATGGAGAAGCGATTAGTTTTACAAAGATATTTGTTTCTTAGTTCCTAACACTGAAGGTTAGTAAAAATGCTCGAAAATGCTAAAAATGCTTTTTTCGAGATAAAAATTTTTTTCAATCTTAAAAAATTAAATTTTTGCGGGTAGTATTTTATTTGAACAATATTTTGAGACTCCTCCAATACCTTTTTTCAAAAAATGTCCTTTTTTTTAATCAGGCAAACGCCTCAATTTTTTCACACAGCAGGTATCTCTAATAGTGAAAAATATCTATCCTGTGGTACTTTGTTTAAAAGTAATTTTCAGTAATTCGCCAATTAAATTTTGGTTTTTGTTTTTATTTTCGTTAATTTCTGGATTACCTTGGCAACAATAAAACAAAATACAAATACTGATACTCCCATAATCGCTTTTTCGTTTGCCATCACTAATGATAAAAATGTAATCTCAAATTTCAAAAACATTTATTTTCTGTAGGTAGGTAATTATAATTTTGATATATGCAATATGAATATTTCATTCAGAAAATTCCGATCACTGGTCTACAGGTGAACATAACAGTTTATAAGTAATAAGTTTGATAAATTCTTCTTTGTACCTTAATATAAGTATAAGTGCTTTTGTATTTAAAAATCAAGGAGGATTTATCCAAATCCTTCAGTTAAAATTCCACTGACACCTACAGACTTCATGCACAATTATATGTAAACGCAAGAAAAAAAATCAAAACGTACACTAAAAAAGCTGTCCTAGGATACTAGGAACAGATATAGTCATTATTATAGGTGACAAGTTGGGAAGGTAGTAGAAGGAAAATTGAATGTATATCTGCAACGATAAATCATTTCTGACGAAAAAACGATTCTGAACGAAGTTTGGTTAATATAAGTTACTTTGTCAACAATATATAATATTTCATATTATGGTATAATAAATACATATACATTATATATTTTCATTTATAATATTTGTTTAATATTTTACCTATTTTCCCTTTTGCCTATATTTTCTCCGGTTTTTTCCATTAATTGGAAAAAATCCCGGGTAAAACAAAAAATTACATTCTTAAAGTATGTAAGTTCCTTTTAGAAAAAGTGCTATCATTGTAAATGATAGTACTTTTGACAAAATTGCTAGTTGAAAAGTTGTCCAGAGAAAAAAAAAAATAAACATCCTTTTAAAACTAATACATTCCTTGCTCCACTTAGAATCTAAAATAATGGTTTTATCAGGCTCTATATAACAATAGTTTTGTTATTTTAAGTTTCGAAATCTACTATAAAC
Organism: Cinara cedri; assembly: GCA_902439185.1. NCBI lineage: Eukaryota > Metazoa > Arthropoda > Insecta > Hemiptera > Aphididae > Cinara > Cinara cedri. The sequence goes on along the minus strand of CABPRJ010000477.1, from coordinate 756,001 downwards.
TTCATTACATGACTTGTTGGAAAATAATTTTTTGGATTTAACAAGGAAAAATCAAATTTCAATAAACTCTGCCTCCGCAGAAATTGGCATCTTAATAATGTTAAATAATAATATATCAAAACGAATCGTTATACAAATAATTAATTGCTGTACGCTTAAAAAAAGTAGTTATACTTATGATATTTAATAAAACACAGACAATTTCTACACTTTATATATTTCGTTGGTTGTATACAAACCGAATAAGTCTCCAATTTCGAATTGATTTGAATTATAATCAATTGAGTTATTTTAAATTCACGTGTTACTTTGGCAAGACCGAAATTAAGTGAAAATAATCAAAGTTTAATGTTTATACATATTGTTTGTTTTACGAGTACGCAGCAATCCGTTATAACAATATAGAATTTGAGTGTTGTTGTATAATATTCTACGGAAAAACAAATAATACATTATAATCTTGAAATAATATACTTATATAGGAAAATTAATAATAAAATCAATTAGAATCTTAAAACCGTCGCCACCGTTAACCATGCGATACTTCGTTGATATCCTTCTTATTTCGTGGCTCGAGGCTTTTAACGTAATTAATTTTTTTTTTTTCCAAAGCCCGACATATTTTATATCACGGGTACCTAGGTGGCTTTGATATAGACGGGAAGTTAAGAAGGTATATCTTGGTATAGGTATGAAGGATATTATAGTTCAGTTTAAATACCGAATGCGACGATAAATCATGATAAACAAAATCGATTCGTTTTCGTGTTCGTTTAATACCATAATATATAAGTTGACATCCCCCCCTCTAACTGAGGGAACTAGAATAAGTGCCAATAAAATATTACTTAAAAATCTGAAGGCCCACCTATGATCAAAAATCCAGTTCCAAAACAGGCCTCGTAGAATCTAGTTTTATTTCTTTTTGAAAAACTTCTGGAAATCTAAGAAAATATATAGTCGGAAAAATCGATACGCCGCGTGACAGTTTCGAAAGTTTTTCGCGTAGAATAGGTGTTTAAAAAGTGCAGTGGGTCACAGATGACATGAAAAAAAACCACTCGCATACAGATTTATATAAATCCGCTCGGAATACCCGAAATAATATTGGCCGGAGCACTCGAGCGGCACCACTTTCGGCTTCCCGGGAGCCCGTCGTCGCGCACTGTACGCCCGTCGCGGTCCGCCATCATCAATAATATTTTTTGTGCTGGTGAAAAGGCGAAAAACTGGCCGGACCGCGGGAATAATGGAAAATCCCACGCGCTCCTTGCTGCCCAGTGCCGCCTACACACATACACACACACACACACACACACACACACACACACACACACAATAAAATAATAATACGGCAACGGCGGCCGGCGATTCTCCCGATTTTGGGATGCCCGTGCGTCATCCGATATATATATTTATAAATGGCCAAGTTTTATTTCGTGCGGACCGATGAGCCGTAAAAACGTATTATTACCTACCGTAAACCGAAGTTTTATCCAAAAAAAAAAAATAATAATAATAAAACACCCCTGAGCAAAAGAGCTCATCTACAGTTCTGAGGTCGCTCGAGTCAAATATTTTCCTTCGCATATTTTTTTTCTTTATTATTAAAAATATACGTGCATTGTACTTTAGATGTACATGTATTAATTAAATTATCCATCTTCTATAAGCTGTAAACTTGTGCATAAGCTATAATACAGGGCTATAGTATGATAGTAATACACACGATACCCATAGATCCTCCATTGCTGTCGGTTCAAACAGAAAACAAAAAGAAAACAGGTTGAAAGTAGAGAGTTAAATTTGCATAGTACACTGTGAGAACATAATAGAAAACAAAAAAATAATTAGGCACAACAAATTTTACATGTAAATAGAAACTGATTGTGCCTACATAGATTGTATTATAGTAGTACTTTTCGCAAGACAATAAAAATAACCGAATTTACTGTGATATCTAATACAATAATAAACACTATACTACAAAATTTTAATTTATTATACGTTATTATTATCATATTGTTAATTCGTTTTTATGTTACGTCTATTATTATTATATATTATATTATATGAAATAATACTTACAAAAAAATCGTGTAATTTTATTTTAACAACGTTAGAGATGCAGTTTGTTAAAACCCACAAAAAAACACGTCTTTGATACTAACGCATATAAGAATATACAAGAGTTTCATTCCTCTAGCTTATTTTTGAGAAGCCTGTAGGGGAGTTAAGTGTTTGAAAAACAACTTCCTCCCGTTAAAACATGGTAAAATGCAAATAATGAAATTAAATCAGACTTGTATTATTTCAATTCACCTATAAAATAACTCGCATTCTCTAGTTTGTGCTTATTTGGTTCAGAGGGCAGAAGAACTTTTCATCACACGGGGAGGGGAGTGTAGAAAAATATAGAGAGTGTTACTATGGGTATCTTCCTGAGACCCATTATTTCCGCTCCCCCCTCCCGACGAAACGCATGTAGGAAAAATGTTCAACCTCCGCCCCTCCCCAACTGTATGTGTTATTATTATTATTTTTTTTTTTTACTCTTCAGCCAATGTTGAAAATAGAAAATTTACTGAGCTCGAATACATGGTCATAAAATAATAATCAATTTCTACTGGTTTTTGTTATAATATAATGAAATAACACCGCTCCCTTCACTAGCCTTACTGTCAGAAAAAGGCAATAGATATAAAATTATCGGGGAAAAAAAAAAATATATATATATATATCGATACAATACAATACAATAGTTTCTATTTTCGGGAAAAATTCGACAAAAAAAAACTCCCTGGACAATGCGAAAAATGCTTCAGTCGCACATGAACACGCCTTGACTGCCCAGGTCCATATTTTTTCACAGGACAAAACGGCAAAAAGGATCACGCCTATAGAAATTTCAAACGAAAATTACACACGTGCAAATATTTTGTGGAAAGTCTTGAATAAACGCCACAAAATTCGACCGGAAAATATATGAGAACAATTCGTCTAAATGTAAAAGCCGGTTACCAATCTCGAGCTATCTCAATCCAATCTGATTTTTTTTTCTAAAGATAAAATAACTAAACAAAGGAAATATAAAATTTTTCGTTTATTTGTTTGTCCCCGAAAAATTCTATCATTCATAAATTAAATACGTTAATATTATAATAAGTCCCCTGAGTTCCCCATACATAAGCCTATTCCGGGCATGGTATGCCCTTATCAACATATTTTATGCACACGACGTTTCTATACTATAGTATTATATTTGAAAAAACGAAAACCGAGAAAACAAATCTTAAAAATAGGTACAAATACCGCCTATGGAAGGATAGGACATGAACCCCGTGTCTTCCCTTCAGGTTACGCTACTGACTGAAGCAGACACGATTAAGATATTTGTATTCATAATTCGAAATAAACACAATACTCTACTAACGGACGACCACCGCCGCTCTGATTTAGTTTTTTTTCTTTCTGTTAATCCTTTGTAGTATAATAATGACGTGTACCTACTCGCACACTTCGAGATTATACACAATATAATCATAATAATTTAATCACGACGGTAAAATAATATTTCAACCGTAGATAAAACATAAATGCGCGCATATCGACAAAAAAAAACCTGTACAAATTATTATCGTTTAAATTATTACTGCGGCGCAATGATGTCGCAAAAACAAATTTATACATAATAATTATATCTGATTATAGTTATTATTACGTTGGTCTCGTAGTATATCATGAATTTATTACAAATTATTATTCGTGGAATAAAAATAACGATCCGATTATTTCCGATTTAATTTTTTTTTTCAAACAAAATTTTATGACAAACGAGTGCAACGGTGTACTTATCGTATTAATAATTACATTGTAAAAGGTACCTGAACGAGAAAAAAAATAAATGTACATTATACTAAATTGTTTGTTCCTGAAGTTTTGCTGCAGTAAATATTATACGAGTTGCATTATTAAAACGCCGCTTGCCGTACCGCCACAAAAATTATCCTTCACTACTCTCCCCCGACCCAAATTTAAAAGTAGAATATCTCGTCAATGAATTGACGGAAATTTACACCAAAATTTATTTTAACTTATACTCCATCTATGTATAGAGTTTTAAATACAGGATGCCGTTTGAAAATTATATGTATGTAGTAGTTGTTTCAACCCCCAAATAAAGGTGACAAAAAAATAATAAAAATGTAAAACTGTATTTATTAAAAGTTCTATTAAACAAATTCTGAAAAATTTTAACACTTTCCAAGATAATAAATATACCAACTTAAACGGATCACTTTTAATAATAATTGCAATACGGTTGCACACTTTTTTTCTTTTTACCTAAGAAAACACAACCAAATCGCGCAATTTTTATCTTTTCAAATTGCATAAAACACACACAATTATACAAATACGAATTATAAATGCACAATATTTATTCCCAATCACAACTGAGATATTATAATAAGTTCTAACAATATTTTATATTGTTAATTTTAGTTTCGTATTTAATTTGTTTTATTTAAATATTTAAAATTATTTTACATTTATACATTTATTTTTTATAATATTTTATGTTTTATGCACAATGGTGTATGTTTTCTAAAACATATGAATAGTCTAAAAGGTGTAACCGTTTTGTGTTTTCTCAAATTAGAAAATGTAGAAAATGCGCAATTTGATTGTGTTTTTAATGGTTAAAAATGTAAAAGGTACGCATTCGTGTTAAGTCCGCTATTATTTTTCCCCTTCGTAAAATAACGATACACACTCAAGTACTAAATTATAATCAGTTAGACTGCTAGAGGTAATATTATCAAGGTGTAAAAATGTATTTAATTGATTTGATACGTTAGTTAAATGCGTACGAAATAATATTGTTTTATGAATAGTGTCCTGTGCAGGATAAAATTAGGTTAGGTTTTTTGACCGAGAGATGCTTCTATATAGTTTGTGCAAAAAATCTTCCCGGAGCGGGTGAAGTGAAGGCATCTGATTTTGTCGGGCGCCTCCCACGAAATTTCTCTTGATCACGTCTGCGAACGAAATTCCAGACACGCCTATGATGCTGATGATGATAAGTACGTCATATTGCAGTGAGTATATTACAGCCCAAAAATCAGCCTGGGCCACTATTTCGAGTAGCTGGGCCGAATCGTGTTTAAAAAAAAATTACAGTAGATACGTCATCGTCACGAATATGACCACGCCCTCACCAAAAGTACTACGGACTCTTTGAGAAAACAAAGAACAGAAATCCGATGAAACTATAAGAAAATATCGAATTAAAGAACATAGGCTTTAAGCCCAGCATTTGATGAAACGCAATGAGACAATGAAACGTCTATTTTTAAATCAAATTTAAGAGAAGGTAATACAACACTAAAACAGCTATTTAAAGTGTCGCGTTTAGGAAATTTCGACAACAATTTTTAAAAGCTCATCTATACAAAACCATACATATTCACTTTTAAATTAATTTAGAAAAATGGTCCCAAGTGATGTGTAAAAAATTAATAAAATAACAATTCGTTATTAAGACAAGAATTATACTTACAGCGAAAAAGCGTATCAAAAACACAAAATATGTTCAGCGGTTGTTAATATGGCATATACAATGGGAAGATAAAATATTCCGTTTCAAAAATGACATAGCTGTCTAATACCTAATATCGTGAAGAAATAATTTCTAAATACATTGCAGTGGTACGAGGTATTGTATTATAACTTACAAGCATTACGGGGCTATTCGTATAGCTGAACAGACTATAAGAACGAAAAAGGAAAAGAAAGAATTCATTAAGTAAAATAACATCCAGACTGCTTGCGGACGAATAACAGTATACGATATTTTTATATATACAACTGAATTCCCCAAAAAAGTTAAAGCCTTTTTTCTTGTTTTACAGCTAAACGCGCGGTAAAAAGTTTAAATTAAATAAAATATATATAAGTATACCGAATTTATTTATTTTTTCTTTATTATATTGAAGCCACAAAAACGTCGAGTATTCAACAATATACTTAAATCTTATTTTGACAACAATATACTCTACGATGTTATACATAGTTTTAACAGTGCAAAAATTGAATTATAAAATATTGAATACAAAAAAAAATAACAAAAATGTATATTTTAAGCAAATTCCACAGGTTCATCTTAAAATATTTTAATTAACAAAAAATTGTTAAGTTTATAATTATTCTATAGCTATTAGTACGTCTGGTTTATAAAATCATCGCCGCACTTAAAAATTTCGATTTACAAAACACCACCGCTTTCTAATAAATTTACGAAATTACGCGATTTGATTGCTTTTAATTAAATTTAAACTATTATACAATATGAATCTATAATTAGGTATTGTAAAACAATTAATGAATTAGTATTCAACTGTCTTAACGATGATAAGCAATCGGCACTTGTTGGGTGCGTTTAATAATTTCCAAAAATATTAAAGCACATGTTTTTATAATGGGATTTTTCAGAGATGCTCGTATTGTTACAAATTCGTTTCATGTATTTTTGAATGAAGATAAAATATCTTATTTTATATTTTTTGATAGTTTATTTTGATTAGTATTTAAGTAAATATATTTATTTCTTAGAGCATATTACAATTTTTGAGGTTTTGATTCCAAAAATCTATAATAACATAAATCTATATTTATCATTCAGTATACAAAATAAATAACATATTTATTTATTTAAACTGCACCTTTGCTAAGTTTCATAATATTATAGTAACTAATCAAACGAAAATAATACCATTTTATTTCGAAAATATGAAACAATTGTATAGAAAAAAAAAATAATGAAAATATAAATATAAATAATTTCAAGTACATTTTCCCTTTTTCCCCGGGTTTCCAAAATATTAGGAAAACTACAAAAAAAATGCCTTCCCCAATGCATACCAAATAAATTAAATTTTATATTGAAAGCTTCCCCTAAAGTTGAAGATTGGAATAAGATTTCTGGTAAAAAGTTATTTAACAACAGAAAAAAAACATACGACACCGTAAAACCAACACATTTCTTACTACGCTCAGAATCTAAACTATAAAATTATGTAAAAACTTATTCTAAACTTTGTCATATAGAAAAACTTATCCAACAAGAGTGTGGTTGGATTATTTTTTTTATTATTATATTTTGAATTGTGGCTGATAAGTCGTGTAAGAGGTGTGTGGTAGGGAATATTCCCCTATGGGTTAAGTCAAGCTCTCAATAACTTTTTTAATTCGGAGCGTAGGGAAGAATATATTGGTTTTAAAATTTTTTTTTTTTTTTTTTAATCTGTGAACAACTTTTCTATCAGAAATCTTGCTCTAATTTTTAAGTCTAGTATCTTTTCTGAAAGAAAATTTTATCTGCGAAATAGGTTAAACTAGAACATATTTTGATAATGAAAGTGGTTTTCATGACTGAAAAAACATGGGAAAAACGTAAAAAATTGTACAATTTACATATATGTATAAAAGAAACTTCGATCCGAATAGTTTTTCGCTAGCAATGGTTTATTATTGTGTACAGATATAAATTTAATTCACCGCCTATCCGAGCTTCCAATTTCTCACCTACAACAGTGGCCCACCCATCGTGCGATGTATAATATTATAAAAATAATTTTTATTTTTCTAATCCGAACACTGCCATAGTACCTACTGCAATAAGTGGTGTATATTTCATTTTGAAGATTTGATTAATAATATTATTGTATAATCGAGTAATTTGAAAATCAACAGACTAAATTGAATACATTTTTATTTTTGACTAATTTCTGTTTCATTCACTCGTAATTATAATATAAGTCATCATTTTGCTCAATAATATAATTATATTTCTCCAGTTCTCGTTAAAATTATATTTAAAAACGTACCTAAATACAAAAACGGTATATGAAAACGAAAATGAGCGAAAAACTAACCGAAAAATAAAATTAAAATAAACTTGTATAATTTAACAGCTATTGAACCGATGCGCTGACATATTTATGCAAATAACAGGTTTTTAGTGTGTACAAAACAATTTTCTCTCTTAATAATAATATTATCAGTTTTCGTTGTCTTTAGACATCCTATTTGAGATCAACAAAATGTTGACATATCAATGATATTCTGCTTTGAAATTAGTGGAATGCTACATAAAAAAAAAAAATCATAACAATAATAATAAACAAAAAAGACCGTGATTTTTACGATTTTCATTAAAAATTAACGCGTATAAAAAATTAGCATCTTTAATTTTTTATAACAAATTATAACTTGTGATGAACCTTAAGTTATAATTTACAAACATTTCTGTTCAACCAAAATAATTGTTTCATCTTAAAAACAAATAAAAACTAAAAAATGTCAAATAGTACCTAAATAACACAAAAATCGTCAAAATGTATTTTTAAAATACGTTTGGAAAAAGCATTACAAAAATAATCACTACACTCGGAATCTAAAATACATAAACTGTATATTTTACAACTTTCCGAGGAAACGTTAAGGCTTTCAGACGTATTATGTGTAAATAGAGCGACTATCGCCCTCAGAGGACTGCCGTCTAATCTGTATTCAAAATAATATCACTAAGGCCAAAAACGACGACGGCAGCGGTTGTTGTGCTGAACGTTTATGATACCACGAGGCTTTTGTGGATTTATATTTCGATTCAATGACTCAAATATATTATCATAATATAATATTATATAATATATAGAGAACAGATTAGTATTGTTGTTCGCGCGGTGCTTCTGTTGCTAGAAACGAACAGACCTGCTCGAAACGCTGAGTTCATCGACGACGTTGGCATCCCGTAAATAATAGTTATAGGTATACCTATAGGGCTACGAATTTAATAAAACCCCAAAAATACATTTAAAAAAATACTAATAATAATAAAGAAAATGCAGAATGGACTAAAAATTGATAACAATGACTTTATAATAGTGCAAATTTCCTTTTCAAAAATACATAAAACGAACCTGTTACAAGACGAGCCATTTTGTTATCTGGATTTTGACATTACTATTGTCCGATAATAAAATACGAGTACTTAATAGGTTTTTATAAAAGAATCTTGTTATAACGTGTAAAATCTGTTAAAATCTTATCGTATTAAAACCTTCATATAAAGTCGAAAATTGTCAACAAAATCAAAATAAAATATCTAATTCTCGATAAAAAAAAAAAAAACGGGTATACTTCGCACGATGGGTAGGTCACTGGTGAGACGTTGAGAGGTAGGATATATAGAGAAATTTAATGTATATCTGTACGCAACGATTAATCATCATTGCTAACGATAAATGATTCTGAGCGGAGTTCGGTTATACAAGTTTTTGAAAGACCAAAATATTTACTTTCGTCATAATTTGATATTACAAATCGTATAAAAAAATTGTTTTACCGCAAAATACGCATAAAATTATTCTCCTGTTAATTTTTCAAGCACTTTCCAAATTACAAAATAAAAATTACGTAAAAACTTCCAAAATTAAAATATCTATAAAAAAAAAACTCGGAAATGGCCAAAATGTTTTGAAAATTGTACGTCATCTAGAAAAGATAAATACAAGATTTTGTCCAAATTTCAAGTTTCTACAATATTTTTAACTGAATTACAAAAAAAAAAACGAAATTGGAAGTGTTCAATTTCGTATTCTCGTTTTTCCTACTTTTTGTCCCAATTATTATAAAAATCTTTTAGAAAAATAAAAAATATATCACCTACAATATTAAATAGATAAAATTTTCTTTCAGAAAAGGTGTCACATTAGAAAATCAGAAGAAGATTTCTGGTAGAAAAATTGTTCATGGTTAAAAAAAATAAACATCATTGTAAAACCAATACATTCCTCGCTTAGCTCAGAATCTAATATTACATCTAGCGAATTTTTACCCAAACAAGCATCGCGACAAGTGAACTTTGAAAAAAAATGCAAAGTGCATTGAAATCCCATTATTTATGGTCATTAGTGACCATTAATGACTCATTCCTGTAATATCTGTTTTGATACGAGTATGTGAACGTCATATTTATTTACAAACTAGTTTTTCGTTGATAATTATACACTAGAAAAACGCGCATTTTCTGATAACCTAATTTAACCTTACCGGATAAATTATATATTATACCGAGTTTTTGTTATTTAATCATTGAATTCATAATCGTGTGGTATACACTATATCGAAAAATATTGCGAAATACGAAGTAATTATTTGTGTAGTACGCGGTGGTTAATGTACATTAAAAATGTCGACATGTAGAAATATAACCAAAACTTCGTCGATTTATGCGATTTTTACTATTATTATAAATTCCCGTTTGAAAAGTTGGTAAATACTATTATAGTGACACAATTTCATCGCCAAGCCAATAAAAGAGTGAAAAAACAACAGCTACGTAACATTTTATAACTTCGTGTGCACGTTTTTCCAAAAAAATACTAGTAATAATAGTAAGAACGTAGTGTCGATTCAATCAGCACATCGACACATCTAAGATTTCGAGCCCATTACTAAGGAATCGGAATAAATTAAGGAAGTTAGGGTGAGTGTTGGACCAAGAAACGATAATTACAAGTACACAATGCGTGTACGGAAATTGATTTATTATTATAGTGTGGTGTATTTGCGAAAACCAGAAAAAAAAAACAAAGTTCGAAACGTTCGATAGGTTGTCCACAAAACTATTTAACTGAAATAAAATCTACTATGGTGAAAATGCAATCAAGTGGTCAATAAACAAAACAAAAAGTAATATTATAAAATTATTCGTCATCGTTTTTAACCACGCTGCAGGACCAATAAAATATTATACTACTTGTACAAACCAAAAAATCAATTATTTTAATATTAAAAATGTTAATCTAATAATCAGACGATTGTTACAGGTTTGAAGAAGGATGACATGGTTAAGTGTTAATTACTAACACTCGGTAAAATAGGGTCGAATAAAATATAATATCATAATAATATGGGCTACTTTCTTTCAAAATTGAAATACTATTTTCCTCCACTGTACGTTTTCTTCCGAAAAACAAAAGATATTTCCTTATAGTTTCCATTCGAAAATTTCCTTGCACTCCGAAAATAACATCACTCCGGACAACGTAAAGTCGATAAGACGAAACTCGTATATAATATATTACAAAATTATGAGAAGGCTTGTTTTAATTTCGTCGGTTAACGACGAACGATTATAATTCGGGACACGGCGTAATAATTATTATTATAATACTTACTACAAAATATTATACTCGAACGGAATATCGGAATTACGAAAACCTCCAAAAAATTTAATTTCAAAGCAAATTATATTTATGAAATACGATAAAAATTGATTACGGGACTCGGAACACATATTATTAGATAATAATTATATACCTGCCTGTACCTAATACATTTTTTTATGCAATTCGCCCTTTTAGTTCGTGCGTCGTCCAATTTCCTATTAATAATCGGGTAATTTTTCAAATCATCACATAATTTTATGTGGCCGAAATATCGACAAACAATATATTTTTAACTATATAAATCATTTTTATACTCTCGCAATATCTAAATAATTGTATACAGAACGATCCACTTATCACAAACCAGCAATTTTCTCAAAATATTTTAAATGTGATTGATTCTGTAATTTTTTCAATCATTTAGGAATCGTTTAAGCTTTATTTTTATACTACTTTCAATTTGTCATCCTTATTCTTTATACCTGAAATGAGTACACTTTGAATTTTTAAATAACACTCCCTTTAATCACAGATTTGAATAGAGAGTATTTATCTGATAAAAAAAAATGATTGGTATAACATTGATATCGGATTTACTATTTATTCGTAGACACACACACACATTACTGTTGTTAATCCGAAATTGGTGTTACACATACATAATCAACATTTTTAGAAAAATATTCTCTATTCGAATCTCGTGTTAAAAAGGGAAGATTTCTTTTTGAAAATCAAAAATATATAGTTACTCATTTAAGGTATAAGAAATAAATTAATGATTAAACAATTCCATAACGTTTGGAAAAACCGCACAAAAATCGAATTAAAATTATCCGAGAAAATGTATTAGTGGTTCAGTTTAATAAGTTCATTACTGTGTATTTGAAAAAAAAATTCAGGAAATTATATATATTATATATACATATTACATGAATTAATAATAATAATTTATTACAATACATACAATTATTGTATTTATTATTTACTGTGCTGTCTTCTGTTATTATTTCTGCAGAATGTTTTAGAATTAGAATTAGGTTATAACTTATAACCTATTAAAACCTATTGAATACCAGTTATATTATAAATATAATTTACTATTTTTATGTTATTTATCATATAAAAACAGTATTTTAAATTATTTAAATAAAGTATTTTTTGATTTTCCGAGCAAATTTACATAATAATTGGAAAAACTCATTAAAAAATACTTAAACTAATATAATTGGGTACTCTGACCAGTTTACCGAGCTTAAAATCATTTTTTGTTTGCAATATTTTATCACAACGTCTACAACTAAATTGTCCATATCATAATATTATATACCTTGCAAATACTTCCCTCCTACAACATTGGCCTATTTTATTTGTTACGTTTCAATTACAAAAATATTATTTTCTTTCACGATATTGCGATATTTTTGATAATAACACAGTATAAATGTAACGTTAAACAGTTTAAACAATAATATCATTCGATCAAGTACAGTGGTACATTTATGAGAGGGCCAAAGGTGGGGTGAAGAAAATGTTTAAAGTACGGGTGTACCGACGTAAAAAAAATAATAATAATAATGAGTTCGTCTTGACATGTTTGGAGTTCAAAAGAACCAATCAGACAAATACCGAAATGGAAACCAAACACTGAAAATCCCAGCAAACAGACTAGACAATGGTGGACAAACAGAATACTGGAATATTTCACTGGGCTACTGGGCGTCAGCGACGCAAAAGAAACTACAAAATCAGTGAATATTGGATGTAGTATTTTGTTTATAATTTATTATTGTGCACATCGATTATAAGAAGATCTCGGTTAGAAAAGGGTACAAAAGTATACAATCGTGGGAGAAATTCTGTGTACATTTATCAATTGAGCGGAAATAATAGGTCATAATTTATTATCATTTATGTGTATCGTACGATAATTAAACACGAAATCCGAGATGGGGTCGCGTTTAGTATTGCAGTATTATTATAGTACAAGTGGTAATAATTAAAATAAAGCGCAGCTCTCGTTAACATTAATATTATTATCTATTAATATCCGTCGTTAAAAATAAACGATTTAACATTTCAGTTTTTTTTTTTTTTTTTTTAATATAACAGTTTATATAAGTAGGAAAAATATCTTTAGTTTAAAGCGCAGCGCAATTATTGCTAAAAGAAAAAAAAAACGATGGTGGTAATTCATCGACTCGGGGATTATTTTTTTAATTTTACGGATTTAGGAAAATTATATTATTGCCGATGTAGTACTCGGTCGCGATTAAAAACGTATAGTGGGTTGCACAACAGATAACCAGAAGGTGCCCAGCCATACTGCCGGTAACCTAACCGTATTTTCGGGGTAAAAAAAAAAAGGTAAAATTAAATATTGCGGTCAACCCAGCGCCGCCGATGCGTTTTATGTGACCACTTGTAATATTCGTGTAACAACGATCCGAGGGTTATAACATTCTAGGCAGGTTCTTATTTGCATTTTTTTTGTTATTATACGTATAAGTTTTTTTTTGGAAATATCTCTAATACTTTTCTCCAATATCGTATCTAATATAAATGTCGTATTCGATGTACTGGTAACTAACGGGGCGTCGACAAAAGACGTAATTATATTTTGTAAGTACTTGTAACTAAAAACGGACAGAGAACACTGCGGGGATATAAGGTGTCTGATCTCATGTTTAGAAACCAAAAACCGACGAAACACCGATAACGCTTTATTTATTTACAACAAATGCTCGTACATATTTTGAACAGAGACGGCATACAGATTGTGTGCATTTTAAAATTGTATTTCTTCGTAGAGACGTGAAAGTGTACTTGAATTTCGGACTTTTAGGTTTCCAAACATAAGTTTAGACACCTTATATACACGTTGTATCCGTCCGTAGTTACCAATATACATTGTTGCAGTTGTTGATTTGGTTGACAAAAAGATATATTTTATTGATTGTAACGTTATTATTTGTATTAATTTAAATGTAAATTCATCATATTATTAACATTTACTGAAACATTAGTAGTAAATATTCATTCATACTAGCTAATATTAAAAATATAAAGTAATAACATAAGCAGTACTTGATTGTGTATGGAACTATAGTTTGTTTAAAAACCGGGAACTTAGATCACTTGTAGAGTGGGCTTTATTAATTGTTTTTTTGTGCCCTAACTTTGATTATGTTAGCTAAATGCATTTTTTTAAATTTTATTATAGTCGACCAAGTAGAAAAATAATACAAATTTTAAAAAATCTGAAATTCCAAATGGCTATGAATAACTGAACGGTCGCCGAAACGTTATGAAAATTACAAATGTCTAACATAGGTGCTTTGGTAAATATCTCGTAGGAAATTTAACTCTACGTTTTTCCCCGGTGTTTCGCAGTTTTTATGAAAACTACAAATAAAATCAAAAAATGACTTTGTTAATGCACCATCGATTAGAAAAACATTAAACTAAAAAAATTTGTTTACAGATACATATAATAGTAATACATTACTCGCAATGATAACAATCTAGAAAAAAAAAAAAACAACGTTAAAAACCTATGAGCCCCGTTTACGAAAAATACATTGATACGTTTCATTCATAAATTGTTTGTATTATTATTGTTATTAATATTGCAGTATACCAAGTGCGGTGTTATCACTGCAAATTTAAACTTCTTTATAATTTACCTCTGACGCAAATATACTGCACTCAAAAAGTATACATACAAAATGTCGATTCGGTTTTTTAGATTCCAAGCGTAGCGAGGAGAGCTATTAGTTTTACAATACTGTTTATTTTTTTTTCTTCTTCTCTGTTCTAGTAGTTTGTGTGTGGACACGTATTTTCCTAGTAAACTTCCTCCGATGTATATATATATAAGTGTAACGCCTTTTCCGAAAGCTCAAGTTGTCTAGATTGTACTTTAAAGAGGTCATTTTTTTGATTTTCGATAACAATTTTTAAATAAAAGCACTTTACTAGGAAAAAACGTAGGAAAACGTACAATTTCACGATTTCATTATTTTATAAAAACACGGTCGATGTTTTCTACCGGAAAAAATAATTTAATCGAAAAATCACTAAATATATTTTTTGTTGCTTTTTTGATTTACTTTCTTACGGTATTATCACCAAAACTTTTGAGCTTTTAATGAATTTTAATTTTTAGGAGTTTTTTTTACTGTAATTCAGTTAAAAATACACGTAAAGACTTGAAACTTGGTAATAATACTTATATTGGACTTACCTAAACGTGGTAAAATTTCTAAAATCATCGGATGACATTTTTTCCTTTTTTTAATTTTTTTTACAATGGTTCTTTATTCTTTTTTTGTACTGTAGACCACTTAAATTCTGGAAAACTTGCTCGGATGTATAAGTGTAGCACTTTTTCTGAAATTCAATTTTTTCTACTTGATAAATACATAGGTCATTTTTTGAGTTTCGAAAGAGTATATAAAATAAAAAAACGATTAACCGGGGGAAAACTACGATTTTTTTCACGATTTCGTTATTTTAAATAAATACCTGTCACGTTTTCTAGCATACATATAGTTTCAATTGAAAAACGACAAGAGATCATATTTTTGTTACATATTTTTCTTAATAAGCGTTTTAAATTCAAATTCAAACGAAATCACAAAAAAATTACGGCACTTCAAATTATGTATTACCGTACTGCACTCGAAATCGTCTTTTGTCAATAATAGTTTATCGTTGCTTACAGATATAAATGAAATGACCTTATTAGGGAAGGTAAGATATCTATAACAGTGGCTACACCCATCCCCAGAATCAGTTCTTTTTTTTTTTTTTTTTTAAAAGTTTATTTTTTTTTCATTACAATATAAAACTTTCTAACTGTTTTGAAACATTTGTTACAAGTCGAACAATCGTCCGCGTAACGATTATAAATGCTGAAAAATAATTTATGTAGGTACATTAATAGCACCGCGTTTGTTTCGTTATTTAAAAATACATTTTTTTTTTTTTTAAATTTTCACTTAAAATATAAACTGTATATTTATATACATATTATATATATATAAAAACGAGGGTGATAAACAATATTACAAACATTTTCCCGCTCGTTCCCCATCCCTTCTCTTAATCCTGTTTCGCGTTAGATTTATACTGAAGTACGATTTATAATGATAGTAATAGTAATAATAATAATAGTTCCTCACTTTTTATTTTCGCTTATAAAAGTGTTTTATCCTTTCGCCGTTTCACTTTCACTACAATAATATAATAATAGCGACTCGGCTACATTATAAACCATCAAAGTTTTTATGATCCTTCCACACGAACTCGCCGTTCGGTAACACTATCATAATTATAATTATTACATTACAATGTATATATATCTTCTTGAAAAACGAAATAATTTATTTGTAAAAAAAAAAAAAAACAAATAACTTTAACGAGTAAAAGAATATCCTGGACACGCTATACGTGTCATGCGTAGGCCACTGTTGTAGGTGGTAAATCCGGAAGTTGTATTATAGGATTAAATATAGGTGATTATTATAGGTATATTTAAGTGTTATATTTTAGTCTGTAATAATTTATTATGCTAAAAGAAACAGAGTACCAGTACTGAATAACGCCTTGTATTTTATTTTAAAGAAAACTCGTATCGCATTTCAATAGTTACACTATTTTGCGATTCCATAAATTGTGGTTTTTATTTTTAAAACAACACGCACCGGCCGCGTATACACAATTAACAAAATGCGTGGGTCATATAGGTAGATTATGATTTTTAATATTTCACGGAGGTGCTTCGTTTAAGTTGTCAAAAACAGCGAATTCGATAGTTATTTTTAAATAGTCGAATGTGTTATGAAAATTGTAATATATTCGTATAAAATACAAGACAAAACCACGAGTGAAACACGGGTTTTGTTTCGTATTTTATTCGAGCAAAATATTCTACAAAGGGTACTAATAATCTATCCCATAATAAATTCTGTACCGTCTCATGCTTTTCTTAAAGATATTTTTCTCAAACGTGGATTAGTCATGATATTTATATCATATTTGTATGTATTTTATTATAAACCGTCAAGGGCAGTTTAAGAAGTATTCGGAAATCTTCAGCTCGATCGTGGTACTATTAAAAAAAAAAAAAAAAAAAAAATAGTAGGGCAGCATAATCAGGAATATAAACATAAACGGAAAAAATCTTGAAAGGCAAAATAATAAACAGCAAAAACAAGACCGGCAAAATCTGAAATGACAAAGAGTTTTGTCGATCCAGGTTTTTGTCGTTTCAGATTTTACATATTCAATTTTAAAAATTAAATTACTCTAAATTGTTCCATTATTGTTTATGTTTCGGGTGTTGTCATCCTAAATAGTATCTTTCTATTTGACGACGTTCTTTATGTGTTCTCCTAAATAAACTAAGTATACAAGTGTCTGAAATCGAAGAAAATGGTCCGCAAAAAAAAATTGCTTTCGTAAATTTTTAAGTTTTTACACGTCACAATGTTCCGGTTTTTTAAATATTTCAATTCGGTCCCGGTATGGCCACGGTTCTCGACATTACACTGGTTTTAAGGGTTTCAAAAAAAAACTGATTGTGCGCGGTATATTTTTTTCATGCGGTTCCTGTCCCCTGTCCGGGATGTTAAATTTTTTTTTTACATTACAAATAATCTGATCAAATAATACCGCGTTCGTTATCGCCAGCAGCTTATTATTGTTGTCGCAGTTACACCCACAGTCATAGATTTTCACGGGCACAGGTGTGCATCCCGCATCCGGGATATTAATCTCAATATATAATATTAGCCTTTTTAATGGTTATTATTACACACATATACGTAATATCATACGATCCAAAGGGTCCCTCGCGTCGTTGTGTATTGTATATAGACATTATTAATGACTATGGTTTCCTACAAAATACGCCAACATATATAGGTAGATACTCCATATCGTAGGGATACGATTTCCCAGCGAAACCTTATACCTACCATCGATCTTTCCGTTAAAAAAAAAAAATCCGTATTTTCGGCATTTTGCGTACCATATACACCGTGATGATGGTATATGAAACGTCATTAAATTATATTGTACTGACACTTTCACCATTATATTATACGCCGCACTTAGCAGCGATACTTCATAACGTTCGCACTTACGCGCGTGTCCTTTTAACTGCAGCTAGGTATTTCATAATTTTTTTTTTATTTTTTTTTTTTTTTTTTTACTTATTAAAACCTAGTCGTTTTTGCTTCACTCTTACCGTTTTCGTATTTATAATCGTTTTCTTTTTTAAACTGGGTGAATATCTCGGTATGAAAATCTGACATTTATATAACTTCGTTTTTTATTTTTCGACCGTTTTTAGCGTTGGAAATATTTCAACCATGAAAAAAGACCTTAAATGTAGGACAGGAAGATTTAATACCAATTTAATACTTCTAAAAATTGAATAGTGTGTAATATTATATAGGTATATACATAATATAGATACATTATTTACACTTTTCTTGTTGAATTTTCAAAAGTTAGAACTAAAAAAAAAAATTAAAACACCGGAACAAGAGTGCATGTTTGTTAAAAGACCACCACAATGGTGACAATCGTTTTCAATGGTATTTATAGACAAAACAAAAAAAAAATCGTTTCAAAAGTCCCCAGAGTGTCCGTAAAACGTATACGCTGTAAAAGACAGTCTCATTCCTGTGTCTGCGCTTTTTTTTTACAACAATTTCCAAAGCAAAGACTGTCCATTTGCGCAATTTGTATTTCCGATAGAATAGTTTTTAAATAATTATAATATCCAAAGAAAACGAAAAAAAAAACGCACCTTAAATATATCACTAGTAAATGGAAAAAGCTTTAAAATTATATAGGATAATTATATTTATTTATAATATATTAATATATTAGTAAATTGTTGAAATAAAAAACCGATTATGAACGGAGTAGTTTTAAACGTGTTTTTTTTTTTTATTTAGCCAACAATGAAGTAACCCAGAAATCAACAAAAATAAAACCGATTTGTTGAAATTTGTTGACTGATTAGAAAAACTATAGGGAATCTAGAAATTGTTTTTAAACAAATACTACATGTCGAAAAATCTGCATCTTTTAATAATATAGGTCGTGGGATACGAATAGTTTGCAGCATTTTAACTAACCGTAAAAAACCTCTTAGTAAAACGAATACAGCTTCTTTCTTACATAAGAATAATTACATTAATGAAAATTGAAAAAACATTAAAAATTAACAGTTCGTGGACAAATTATCTAATTTAAAAATGTCTTGAATGACGAAACAAAAAAGGGAAAAGTGCATAATAATATTATTTTTATTACGTTTCGATTTAGTTTGTTTGATTTATTTAGAACTCGTGCTTAGAAGTTGCACGTAATACAAAGTTGGCTAATTTAATGGACGTTGCGATGCATTTAGTATACAAGGTCATTTTTCGAAATTTCCGTGTTCGATTTATAGGTATACCTACTCCGAAAGTGTTACAAAGTTTCGAAATTCTCTCGCGACATTTTTGTCCTAAAATAATATTTTACTTTTATGCCGCAAATAAAAAGGGTTTGCTGAAACAACTAACAGAGTAAAATATTTATTCGAACTTTTATAATAATATTCCCTATATTTTTATGCGAATAATTTTATTTCCAACACAGCTGCAACTGAAGTAGGTAGTAACGTGAGTAAAACGTCAAGGATTTTTTTTTTTTTTAAGTCGACCAGCCAAACGGTTTGTCTATTTTTTATCCCCTCAATTTAGACGTATACAATTTTTTATTGCAGGGACACGGTTATTTCAGTAGGTATTTATAGTTTAGGCAATTAAAGTACTTTTTTTACGTCGGTGTACCCGCAAACATTGACGCCCATTACATTTAATCCCTTTCCTCCTCTCCCGGATAAATTTTTGAGGTTACACAAGTTTTATGGTTTAGATTTTTGATTCTATTCACCCCATGGTTATTTGAGTTTAATTTTGGACTCCAATACTATTCGTTTAAGTTTTCGATTTTCCTTTATTCTGTTCACTACTTCCTAGTGTTACACTTAAATTCTATATTAAATTTTTTAAGCATTTATTCAACAGATTTTAAAGAGCCTATAATTTCTTTTCTGATTTGTACCACTTATCCAAGTTTCATGACCATATATATCGAAATAACCATAATTTATAACTCAATATCAGGGGTCAAATTGAAAGAGGCACGAAGGAGAGCAATTCCTTGCCTCTATATACACTTAAAGCCATTATCTTTAACATAATTTTCAAAAGTTACGTAAGTACGCTTCGATCTTTAAGTTGAATCAAAAAAGGACAGGAGTAAATCTCATTTTTACCATTTCTCATGGATCTATATCAATAATAATGAATTGTTTATCGCAGAAATTCTCAAAGTATGGTACGCGTATAGTGGTATACGTCCATCTGCCGCACACCACGCGCAATTATAAAATAATAAAATATCACATCTGGGAGGTTAATTCAATATTTTAGCTAGGTAAGATAAGTTATCCTAAAAAAAAAAAAATAACTAAGCTGTAAGTAATTTTGAAACAAAAATCAATTTGAGTACCTAGGTACTCAAGTTATAAAAATTGTTTAAAGAAATGATAACTTCGTTAAGTTAAAAGTTACTTTTTATATTTTTTATCCTATACTTTACAAGTGTACTCGTATAGGTACGTAATTTTTGTCATAATATTTTAGACTTATAGAACTATTGTAGAAAACTCCTGTAGTCATATCATATCATTACATAGTCCACATTTCTGTCTTTTTATATTGTGATAAGGAATGATATTCACGTAAAAATATATAATTTACGACGAAAAATGAATACAACAAACCATTGGTACACAGTTTTGTTTTTTTGTTTTTAAATAACATACATTTTAATAAAATAGTCAAGTCATGTTAAGATTGTTTACTAAAAGTCATAACTAAGTTGTTTTCAACAATCTATATTAGCAATAATTTGGAGCAAAATGTACGATGTAAACTAAATTAACAGGCTGTAAATTACATACAGACAAAGCCGGGTAATACAACAAGTTATGGTATGCATGTGTATGTATTTATTTTTACGTTTAAAATACAAAATATTCGTCACATTATTTCACCATGCTCAAAAAGTTTTAGATTCTGAATTATATGGATTTTATATAAAAAAAATGTTCAAAATTGCATGTACATTTTTCGAAAATATTGATTAATATGATTTTTTTTTTTTTTAAATTGTTTCGTTGATGACGATGATTATACTTTATATTTGAAACATTTTCTGAAATTGTCCGCAGTTCACGACCAGAGTTCTTTTTTAAATTTGTTTTTCCCAGAAACCCATTTTTGGTTACTTAGTAAAAACGTTTCACATTAATCACACGTAAACACATCATGCTTATAGTTTTATTGATTTATGGGTTTTTTCGATTGGTTAGGCGCATTTTATAACAATAGTGCAATTGTAAAAAATGATTCGAAAAATCAGGATTTCATTTTACCACGAGCATTCACAGTTGAAAACATATTATTATATAGGCTATACACTCCTATTGGAATTATAGTTCTAGTTTTCTAAGTTTTACAATATTGTCATCGTTTGGATAACGAAAAAATTATTGTACTTTAAAAAGAAAATACATTTCATATATGACAGGGAGGAGCCGAATTTACGACTATAGTATAGAAACAAATTTAGTAAGTAGGTAATTTAAAATGATTATATGAAGATATATTTTTAAAAAAAGTTTTTTTTATAGCGGGATATGTCATAATTCGCATCGCAGTTATGGTCACTGTCGTAGCACTTGATAAGAAGTTAAAAATTAAAAATAAAGTACCACTTGGCCGGAAAATTCGCATTGTTTAATAAGTGACTGTTTTTGAAGGATTTTTGTTAATCGAAAAAATGGACAATATACATTCCACACTCCGTTCAGAATCTACAAATATGATCATCCTTAGGGTATTAAGGTCAACAAAACAAAAATACGAAATATGTTCGAACTTTGTTTTCAGTTGTGATATAAAGAAGCTCGGCGTAACACATTGACATGGAACTATCGAGACGACAGTGATTACTAAAATTCCCGACCGTGTCAGGGATAGAGGCCAAAATAAAATCAGCTGACACCACCTGCACTACACCGACGGTAATCGTGGGCAACAGGTGTGCGCTTCCCCTCTCTGCAGAAGGATTACCTGTAGCCGGTTCCTCGGATTTACCTAACGTCAACGGCATTAATTAATCGTGGGATATTTCACAAATAATATTATTTTAATCATAACCTTGCATGCGTATAACATAATTATATTATATTCTCCATAATATAAAGAAGGAAGACTGCAAAACAAATCCGTGGGACACCGGAATCTTAACAGATTACCGCGCTCTATTTTCTTGCACGTTTTTGATTTTGGCCAACTCTTAATTTCTAATTACTATTTTATTATAGTTTTTAAATGTATTTTTAACACTACACTATAGTTCCATATACAATTATTAAGTACTACTAGTATACATAAAATTCTCTTCTGTATCCTACCTTCCCAACTTTCCACCTGCAACAGTGGCTGCACTCGTACCCATTATCCTAGGACAGCTTCTTTTATTTTTTTTATCGTTATTCCCGTTTTCCTTGTCCGTATCAGTATATTGAATGAAAATAATTAGCCTAACCTAACATAATTAAAAATGTTTATAGTGTGTCACATTCTTTTTATCCGTATCACCATAGATACTCGCACAGTGAGGTTAAATTATATAATATTCGCTATAATAATATTAAAATTATGAAGACATAACACTGTAGCGTTGTTACTGTACCAAAAAATACAAAAATTCAAAGATGACGTTTTACGTATTTTCACTTACCCATCCAGTACAGGGCATAGTTTTTTGTTTTTTTTTTTCATCCATGTATCCAATATTAGACTAGCAGACAGTCTGATAGCCTCTTTATTTTAAGTTGTTATAGTGGCCATGGCATTTGTATTTCTGTTTATGATTTTTTTTTAATTTTTTTAATTTCATCTGTGTTACTAAGATAATCGAAAAATCATTTAGTGTTCGTACCTAAAATCCTTAAAAATACTTTCATCTCCTATTTCATCCCCTTCGAATTTTATCTTCGTAACGAAAATATCTCTATACCAAAATTC
Organism: Cinara cedri; assembly: GCA_902439185.1. Lineage (NCBI taxonomy): Eukaryota > Metazoa > Arthropoda > Insecta > Hemiptera > Aphididae > Cinara > Cinara cedri. The sequence goes on along the minus strand of CABPRJ010000477.1, from coordinate 732,600 downwards.
ATCAAAATTGGTTCAGTGGCGTGAAAACATAACAGACTGGTTTACTTTCATTATTTAAAATATAGTCTAGGATAATATTCGAGATTTAAATTTAATAATATAACGAATTTATATTTAAATAAAGAATAATACAAATAATGTCACCTTGTCAACTAAATCAATAATCATAACTATGTACTGGTAACTACAATTTGACGGACGGACACAACGAAGATGTAAGATGTTTAAACTTTATTTTTAAGTAACTACTAAATTTCGCCCAGCTTTTTTTATGTATAAGCTACGCTTATAATCTTAAACTTAAGTGTGATGTAGTAGTTTTTTTTAGAAAAATTTAATATTAAATTTTGACGAAAATCGTAAAAATTACATTTCAAAATATATATAACCTAGCTCGTATTTTGTCCACTGATGATTTATCGTTGCATACAGATAAAAATTAAATACCTTTCCAATTTCCTACCTACAACCTACCCATCAACAGTATCTTTTTTTTTTTTTAGAAAATATGCTGTGTAAAACAGTGACATCTCTAATTATATTATATAAAATTTATTATTTCGACGACCTCTTACCTATATAGTACACATTCCGAACACGAGTGTTATAAATACATTGTCACGGTCTCCGAGTTTTTGGGTCAGGACACCTATCGGAAGGGGGAGAGTGTTAAACGGGTCGACAAAAAAATCCCCAAAGGGTTAATATACCCTAATGATCGCGTAACTTTCGGTGGCATACATCTGACCAAGCTTTACAGGTCACAAGAATTACTGCACCTGTGGCGAAGAGTGGCCATGTTACACGAACTCCACTCGAACCGCTAAATCCCGTAACCTCCCTTAAATCCCAAATTACTTTCAATAATTACGAGTTGTTGACACATCCTCAATTTTCTCGTGCGTATTTGTGAACGCCACAATTGTGGTTAAAAATATTACCTTGTTCGTTATTTTTGAATTTAAATGTTATTATATATTATGCAAGACCATAATGAATAATCATAATTAAAATAGAAAAAACCTGGTACTGCTAATGGGTCTGCACTGTTTCAGCAGGGAATTTGGAAAATTATAAAGAGTAATTACGTAAATTTGGTTAATTTAAACAGAAAAAATCGATCGCCAAATAAATTTGAAGTTACCGTTAACAAACTGTGTTTTGGAATATGTACAATATACATTGAATAATTAGCTATCAACAATTTTTATATTTATATTTAACTATTATTAGAATACAGCAAATAATGCTAGTAAAACACAAATATGCTGTTAAAACTCAAAAGATATAAATCATTATAATAATAAACACGACTGTTAATTTACGTGCATTTCATGGTAATATTAATATTATATATTTTAGAGAAACTAAACTCCGCTTTGTTCATAGATGCAGTAATGTTGCAATTTGAATATTGACCCCGTAATGGAAAACGCAGCTTGTATATGCCCTACGGGTTTGTTTCGAAAATCGTTTGATATTTCATATTATATTTGCATTTTTCGAACAAATATATTACCTACACAAAATTCGAATGTAACCAGTCGTAAATATTGTAACGGCAAATCCTAATACAATCGATCTCTTGGCCGACCATATATCGGTAGGTAAGTAAGTGTATTTCGAGATGACGTCCAGAACCGAGTGAAAAAGCCTAATGGAAAATCGGAATTTTTCCGGTGGGCCCCTGTCTGTACTTCAATATAGAGCCCTTGATCTCTTGGCCCTTTGACTGTCGACGTTTCGTACTTCATCCTAAACTATTAAGTTAACTTAATAGCCGTGGCATGGCCAAAACTGTGAATATAATGGTATATATTGTAACCTAATATAACGTATAATGGTAAAATAAAATAAAATGGAGTGCAATATAAAATTGTAGCCCAATCCTATCCACTACGTGATGCTAATTATTGATAGAAAAAAACCTTTTTTTCGACTTACTCGAACTTGTCGTATTGCACGATGAAAATATACGTATATATTTTAAAACTCTTATTCGTTAAAAGATCAATTTAGAAATGCGTAGGAAGCAGTGTATGCGACATTTATTTATTCTTGCCTCTATGACAGCGTTATTGTTTTGTCTTTGGCACACAAAATATTCACCGTCAGTTTTTTTTTCCAATCTGGCATTATAATAGATACGTTTAAAACTTTAAAATATTCAATAGGTTACACTCATATTATTTTCGATAACGATACAAAAATCTAGAATGATCTTCCGTTGCTTCAACTCCTTTATCCCTGTTCACATCGTAACATAGTTTTCAGAAAAAAATATTTCAATAATACTTCACATGGTACCACTTTTGATTGTATATGCTCCGTCGTTAATAATCCGTGATCAGATTTTCAATTTGCATGCAAACACAGACTTTACATTGGTTTATGGTTACTGCAAATTAATATATAATAATGATAGTTATCCATATTCCTCCACCTAGTAGCTGTGTTTATGAATGATACTGTTTTAATGAATTGACTATTAAATACGATCTCAATTGTTTTTTTCATACCTGAAAAAACGTTCAGGAAAAAACCCGCGTTTTCTACACTGAACCGTATGAAAACGTATTTAAGGAGGGAAACTATGTCCTGCCCACCATGTGTAATATAAATAAAAAAGAAGAAATTAATTAAAATTAAATTATAATTAGGTACTGCCTTTGTTCAAAATTTTCCTACAATGATGTGGCTATCAGAAGGGTATAAAAGTATCTATAGTTACAAGATATGCTAATATATATATATATTATACTTTCATTACAGTATTAAGTTTTTTCACAAGTTTTATTGAAAGTATATTACATTGAAACTTATAATAAAAAAAAAGTTTTTTTTTAAATTTTTTTGAAAAGTCAAACAGCCAAACCCCCTTTGAAACACCTATGATTCAATGATTCAAACATAGTTCGCCCTTCTTCCCCAATCTGTACACCATTATACATTGTGATTTAATGTTTACATATTATGTATGTTATTATCATTTTCATTTTTAATTTACTTTTTAATTCGTTTTATAAACATGATTTTTCTAAGATATTCTGCTTTAAATAGTAAGGATATTAATCTTTTACAGAAATGGATACCAATCATTACACGTATATTATAGATAATTTATTGTTTTGATTCGTGCAGTTATTATCCTTTAGTATTTAAAGTAGAATAACTCAGATATTTGTCATTAAAATTTCGATTAAAATACGTCAACATTTTCAAACAAATAATTTGATTGGTAATTTAAATTAAAATATATGAATTCTTAATAGAAAAATCAAAGATGGTTTTGTCGCAAAATACTTTCTGTCGTGAAAAATTCGAATATTCGAAGATATTGGCTTTCACTATACACTTGAAAATTTCAAATATCAGAAATTTGTGCATAATTTAACTATAATAATAAGGTGAGTACTGAGTATGCTTGAAAAAATTACTCTGTATATTATTATAAATATTTAAGAAAAATGACTTAATGGGGGGGGGAGATCTGTCCCTCTCATATCTCCTTTGTTTGATTACCCCAATACAATACAGGTATATGGTAACGGACGGTTTTATAATACGTATATCCGACCGCAGTCTATTTATTTATCGGCGGAATTCCGTCGTTCTAAACTGTGAATACCCCTGCAGACACCTACCCAAACACGCGTGAGATTGTACTCTGTACCCTCGCTCGTACCCTCGTAATCCTGGCCGGTTAATAGAAATGGCTCCCAAATACAGGTCGATATTTTACATTTAAAAATTCCCTTTGAATTAGCTCCCAAGAATTTACTATTAAACTGGCTACCTATGATTTTTTTTTTCAAAAGCATATTGGTTACACAGTGTTATTAATTATTTATAAGCTTACTATGAAGATGGGTACCCACTACATACGTATACATGTACAATGTACAATGTAAATTACATATACATTCTTACTGCAATTGATTAGTATCAATGGTAAGCTTTTGGTGAACCAGTGTTATACTTTTATTATCACATGATAATGGTTTGGGATTTATGCATTCTGTGGCAAGTTGAGGTTATACACCTTAGCTACTTAGTCAACTTTATATAATATATATTTATTTTAAATTGTCCTATTATGCCTATTAGCCTATAGAGATTTAAAGTGGCTAAAGATCCCGTTGGCTTCAAGTTCAAAATAAATAAGTAAACTATGTTATCTTACATTAAAAATAAAATACTTTAACATTTTTCAAATTCAATGGTCTATTTTTCTATTTCTTCAAAATTGAAAGCTATTTCAATGGTGCCCGGCCTGGTTTCCGATTTTTACAAACGACCACAGTGTTTATAACATTATGATACATACAATTAAAATAAACGTACAATATACGTATATCACACGTATATATATTATACAATGTATAATAATATACTATTTACCTACACAAACGCGCGCGCCTAAAAAAAAAAGTGGACAAACAAATCGGTACCGTGTGCATAAATCAATGAAATTCAGTGTGGTAATAATACGAACGGTATAATAATATAATATACGAATGGTGTGCGTTTGTGGGAGGAAAAAATACCAATAAACGCATATTATATAGTTATTATTCTTTATTTTTTTTTTTGTTTATCGTCATGTCATAAAATATAAGGGTGGGTGTAGCCTATTGTAGTAATATATTATTATTTGTATATATACGAATACATATATTGCCACTCGTTCGTGTTACACGGTTTTATTTTTATTAACACTGGGATTCATACAAAAACTGTAGACGTATGAATGCCCTTTCCTCACCTCCAATCTATGATATTTATGAACAATATTAAGTGAAGAGGATAGAGACAATCATAAGGAGTTAGAGACAATTATGAATGAAATACTTTTATATTTTTATAAATCCATGAAGTTGATTATGAATATCCATAAACATATCAAACTCAAAGATATATAAATAATGGCAATTGTATAGCACCATAAAAGTGCACTCAAGGGAGGGGGGTAGAAGAGGCGGCTGTCTTCTCAGCGAGATTTTCCGCCAAAATATTTTTTTTTAAAAACATGTTTGATATACATGTTTTTTTTTTTCATGTTAAACCCTAGTGTACCCTTAATTTTGTGTATTGGCGCAAATAGAGGAGGGCTTTTGGAAAATTTTGAACTCCCGAAGTACTCAATTAAACCTCCTCAAATAAAGATCTATAAAGTATATATCATTAATATTAGGCAGGCTAAAGCTCTCTCCGAAAATATTTGTATTATTTGTGCTTATGACTTTTGTGAATGGTTTGAATGCAAAAACCATTGCCTCCCTTGCCAAAAAGACCTGCGCACGATTATACATGGTGTATAATGAAGATAAATAAAAAATAATGAATCATTTCATCCATTACTTCTCGCAACTAGCACTATCTATTTCAATCAATATCGGTTCCCCATTTTCTACCTTAAGCGCATTTATTAATTCTTCTATAATAAAAACCTAAAAATCTAGAAATTATGATAATCTACAGAAATTTCTCCATCACAGTTTTATCAAATGGTGAATCTGAAGCTCATTTAAGAATAAGGGGGGCAAACTGATATCATAGGCACACTTACACGACCGTAACTGAAAACAAATTCAGGATAAGGGTTCAAAATATATTTAATATTCTATATACTCGTATTTTTTTACGTTCATACATACAAGCACTGGACAATGAACATTCCCCCAACCCCAACCGTGGCCAACGATACCTAAATAATTTAAATAAATATTATTATTAAAAAGTCCAAGGGGGAAGTACATCACATTACTCCCCCCCCCCTCGAATTCCCCAACATTTCATCATGACTATATCTATTATAACCTTATAGTTCTCCGAGAGGAAGGCTAATACAGGAAGTCAATTCAGTATAATTTTTCTATGGATTGATGACCATATGATTAAAGTAGTGAATCAGAAATGTAAAGCTGAACTCTGGATCAGCCGATTTGAAAATAGTTTTTTTTTTTTTTTTTAAGCTAATACTAGTAAAGCAAAAACAATAAACTCGGATATAAAACCATAGATAATATTTTATCACGTCAAAACCTCTGAAAAAATTAACTCGGTAATATTAAATTTAATATAACACTGTGAGAGATTATTATTGTCTTCACTAAAATCTGCTGCGCCAGAATTAAACACCTAAAACCAATGCACCAATTAAAATTAACGTTTCGAAAAACAATGTTAGGTTAGGTATAACATCATTTTATAGAGTGCGGGATAACTACAGGTATTGGTATATTATAAAATCAATTTACTGTTAATCATTCCGCTAAATTTTACTAATTTATTGGCATATGAATAAAATTTTTAAAAAATCACTATGAAATTTGTCAGTATCGAGGCTGTGAAACGGATAGTTCACTAAAAAGCTTTTTAAACCAAATGAAGCTCAAAATTTGCTTAAAATTAAAAAGAAACTATATTTAAAATCTTAAAAATAAGCACTAAAATGTACAAAAATATAAAGTTACCTATAATAACTGGATGCGTTCAGAATATAAGGCAATATAAGGAAAAAATGGTACGTAAAGACGGGAAAAAAAGTTGTTACACAAAATCACAAATATTAACAAAAGAATCGATAAAATACAAAGTTCATTGTGCGTTACAAATAATTCAAACTTAGTATTTTAATTTATCATAACCCAGTTCAATCGGGTCGTCGTTAGTGGATGGTGTTGTAATACTATAGCTATTTTTATCCTAAACGTTTATACGGTAAAAACGAATATCTGACAATGTTGTCTAATCTATTCAACATCAAAAATCTTTTGACTCTATATGTTATTTTTTTCTCGGCATCTTCTTAAATGACTTCAAAACGAATCGGCCCGACAACTTTTGGCTCCAGGCCCAGTGGTACCAGATCACAAACACCCTATATGTGTGTTTCACGTCGTTTGTTTTTCCGATAGCTATCACGAATCGCAAAAATATTACGAGCCAAAAATATCGGCGGCGGGATTAATGAGACGAAAACGTATTAACATTGTCGGCTAAACGTATACCTATTATTATACTCGCATCATAATAATTATTATGCGCACGTCATATTGCATTATTAAAAAAAAATTCCGCTTTACAAAAAAAAATAAAAAACCATAAATCTCTATCGCTGACATTATCAAATATGCATAAATCATAGATGGCTGGTCTATATATGGTATACCGAATGCCTTGAAATATTTAATAATCGTACCTATTATTACAGGTACTACTTTTACATTGAATTTCACGTGTAATACAAGTAATATTTTGAACAAATAAAACGTCTCGAGCACCGCACGATAATATTTAAATGACACGCAAAGTGATGCTATGTACGTGTAATTATATTATATACCTAACTTTTGTTTTGTCATTTCTCATTCGTATTGGTGCTACACCTATAGTGTGCTTACATAAATTAACATAATTAATTTCGAACAAATAAATTATATATGATAGTAATATGGAGGGGGTCAAATGTGTGAGGATCCAAGGGGATATGTTACCCCTCCCCCCCATGATATTTTTCCTGTCAATATATATAATAATAATATATTATTATTATTGTATATACGTATATATTATACGTACCAATTTATACTTATACAAAGTACAAATGTGAGTAATAATATTTGTTAATAAATCAGCTTTTCAAAATTATGAAAAAATGTTTTGAGCCCACTGAAACGTTTTAAGCATATACGTTTTTCGTTTTATACTACAATGGGACTTGGTTAACTAGAAGTTGAAGAAAGCGGCAAAAAGTCTGACTTGTCTATGAATTCGAATTACCTATCAAAAAATTGTGAAGTCACTTATTATAAGTATCGCGTAAACGACATGGATGTCTACAATTTTTACACCTCCAAAGTTGATAGTCTAGTTGAGCTCAGTAGTGTCTCAAGACCTTTTTTATGGAGGGGTAGGGTGAACTTCATACATTATATATAATACTATTGCTAATCCATCTCGATGTTATATGATAATATTCGTATTATTTCGGAGTGATAGCATTTATTTATTATTTTTTTTTTTGGGGGGGGTCTGATATGCGATATCACATGATTTTATAGAGTACCTACTGTTATTCATTTTCCTAGTATGATCACAGGGTTCATTCAGGAGTATAAAATTATACTTGATTTAAATACGGAACTCCACAAACTATACGCGATAATAATTGAAAAAAAAAGTTATTTTTATGGTGGTACTTTTACATTTAAATAAAGTGTACGAATACCAATTCGTTAATTATTGTGTTCTTGTTTATTATTTTGTAATTTATATTATTCGATTTTTCCATTCATCTATGAATTATATTCAAATAATATTGTTAGGTATTAATTTTATACATTTTAATATTATATTAATCATATACCATATTATTACTTTAAATACAAATTTGTGTTCTGCAAATTTGATATTAATTAAATCAAATTTAAAAAAGAGCTTATACTGGGGTTGGGAGTGGTCACTGTTGTAGGTGAGAAGTTGGGAAGGTAGGATTCATAAAGTTATTTAATTTATACCTATAAGCAACAATAAACCATTGCTTGAAGAAAGACAATTCTGAACGCAGTTCGTTAATACATAATTTGAAGTACCATATTTTTTTTTGTGATTTTCGTTTAAATTGGATTTCAAAACGCTTATTAAAAAAAAAAATTCGTCCGATGATTTTGGAAATTTTACCATATCTAGGTGAGTCCAATAGAAGTATTGTACCAAGCTTCAAGTCTCCACGTGTGTTTATAACCAAATAACAGCAAAAAAACTCCCAAAAGTTAAAATTCCTTAATAGCTCAAAAGTTTTGGTGATGATACCGTAAGAATGCAAATCAAAAAGGCAACAAAAAAGGTATCTTGTGGTTTTGCCTGGTAAAAACCGTATTTAAACAATATGCTTGCACATTTTTTCACCGGCACATTTGCAGGAAAAAAAACTGAAAGCACCGATTTCGGTATTTGAAATATATGTGTATCATTCGCTGTATCGTATACACGATTACGATACGCTTTGACGAGATTCAAAGTGAGCAAATACTAAGACACGATTTAAACACTCTTTTATTACCTAATATTTCCTGAGGGTTTTTTTTTTTTTTCAATTATTTATTCGGCTGAAGTTTTGTGTCTGCGGCAATATCGAACTGAGGAATTCAAAAAATTCCTAACGTCCGCGTGTTCAAATTATTATACCTATACACTGGTACATTATAGATATATATATATAATACCAAGTTACCAAACTTTGTAGGCGTGTTAAACACCTGTCTTGAAAAGCGCAAACCCGAAAATCAAAAACAAAAAAGAAAAAAAAAACAAAATAAGCAAACTGAATCCGTCACCGTATAAAACTAATGGCTTTCGCGTTGCGCCCAAAATATAATATTAGGTAGAAAATATATCAGACTTGAACTGCCAACGTGCCTTATTATTATGTGTATAAAGCTTCTTTTCGGGCTTTCCGGTCTTTTTTTTCTTTTTCTTTTTTTTTTTACTATACCATATTACCGCCGTGCGCACATTTTAGCTCATTTCGTTTATATAGAGTAGAATGATATTATTATCTTATTCTTTTTTCGCGGTGCATCATAATGTTATACGCACGGTAGTACGATTTTAAAATCGCGGTTACCGATTGCGAGAACTTTTAAAATGTTATTCCTTACATAATATAAAATTAATATTTTTATTATTACTAAGGATGGGCGATTTAATAACTCCGACACTCGACAATACATTCGATATTCTAGAGAAAGTATTAATATCGAAATCGAGGTATTTTTTTTTCTATCCATTTTGGTATTGTATTATTTTAAAACGAACCTTTCATACCTGCACGTTATGGTTAAATAGATTAAATAAAATAAATTACCTAGTTATTAGATTTGGAGGGTAGCGAGAGATATATTAGTTTTACTATGATGTGTGTGCGTTTTTTTTTTTGTGTCTGTGAACTATCTACTAGAAATCTTGCTCCAATGTATAAAGTGTTAAAGTGTAGCACCTTTTCTAAAAGGTAATTTTATCTAGTTGGTGCATGTGGGAAGCGCCGTGGCGTTACCGTCTGCTTTGTTTTTATTTTTGCAAACCACGTTTTCTACCAGAATTCTTATTCAAACTAAAAAATAACAAGAGAGTGATTTTCTTTCTCTCAACATAATATAGCCGCTGCCAAAGAAAATCAATTTTAGATATTAAAAATATTTTATGATACTTTTCATAATAATTGGGAAAACCAAGAAAATGTGTTCATACCTATATTACTTCTAAGTATTTTTTTTATAATAATAAATACCTACAGGTAAGTTATACTAATGATCAATATATTTCTATTTTTATTTTATTTTTAATAATAAAATGAATCGGGAATTGATGTATAATTGTGTATAGAATTCTAAATTTATAGTATCTCTAATTGTTAGGGTAGATACTAGATACCTTTATTTAGAAATAATCATACAATTATTATTTACAGAGGCTAGGTATAATATTAATTATTAAATGGTTAAATTTAACTGCATTATAACTTAGCAGTCCATAGGATATTTCGTTGGATTACTGAACTTTTATTTTTAACGAGTTTCCTATGACTTAAACATTATAACACGCTAAGTTAATTTCAATCTCTTTTAATTTTAATACAATGATAAATTTACAATCTATACACAAATAGAATACCAGTAATAGGTGCCATCGTATAAATAATAATAGTTTTTATTAATTATTATTTTTTACTTAATGAAGAATGTGGGATATGTGGAGTTCCGAATTTATAATAAGTATAATTTGGTATTCCCGCAGAATAACCCTCCTGCGTATTACTTTAAATTTAATCATTTTTCTTAAAACATTAACAATTGTACAAAAAATTTCCTTTCAATTTAACTTGTAGTAAACCAACAAAAACCAATTAACTTTTAAAATTATAACGTTTTAATTCGTTAACTTTTTTCCAATTAATGTAATGTGTTAATATCACAAATTAATTTTCCCGACCTTAATTGTTTACAAGTATGTATAACACATTATGCACCACATAATTTTAATTTTCAAACTACAACAAATATATTATACTTACATACCTGCATTTATTATATTGCTCATAAATAATGATCCACTATTAAATTTAAAATATCAACTCTAAATGATCGTGCCTAAACTTTCTTAAACAGCATTTTCGAACAAAAATGTAATTAAAAACAAATGACTCGCCCAAACAAGCATGTAATCTGAACTTTTCAATTACAAAAACGCTTTACAGATTAGTATAACAATATACCTATTTACGCTCTTAAAATCCGCTTACTTAAAAAACACATTAAACAATATTTTTAAAACTAAATTGTAAATCTTGTAAGAACCGTTCAGGAAAAGCACGCAGGGTGAAGGTGTAAAAGTATATGTATTCATTTTAAAACTTTGTCACTCAGCGCAGTGTTTTTTTTAAGGATTAACGCGAAGAGTTATCACCTTTTTATTAAACGAACTGCAGTAATGTTTTCTTTATATCTTATTATAATTTTACTTTTTTATTTCCATAAAGAACCGTGCGAATTATATTCCACCGCGGGGTTTTTTTTTTTTATATTTGCATCCAAGCCGAATGAAATGGTCAAATGGTATTTATCTTTTATGGTAGTGTATTTTTATTATTGTCTGTTTACGTATATATAATACCATGTTTGGTATTTTTTTTTTTTTTTCAGAACTACTAAAAAAGTTTTTACGTGACATTAGAAACCGAGTAACAACTATAGTTTAGAAGTTAATTATAATTTAGTACTGTTTTATGATACAAATTTGTTGGTAGGTCCATACTTAAGGAAAATATTTTTTTTAATTCGATGCGATTTTGTTCAACGCTACAATTTATTTAAATCAACAACAATAATTAATGTCAAGTATAAAATATATACGAGCAGGTACATTATTGTTTTTTTGCGGCAATACGTCGGAACAAAAGTGGCCAATCAAATAACGATGGTTACCTAATACTCTCACTAGTTTATCGCGGTGTAGATAATTCGATCGGGTTTACACTATATAAAACGCCAATAAAGGCCCGACTGTTTATACGGACGAGTGTTTATCATTTGCACGGAAACAAAATAAAACGGTCAGGTCGTTCGGAATCGATTATATGCAGTGTTGAGTGTTGAGTGGACGGTACTTGTAGAATAATGAAATGACGCCAATAACTGTGCGCCAATTATTTGGAGAGTGGGGGCTTTAGTGTTGTATTACAGGACGAATAAAATAGTATTAATATTGAGTCAAAAAGCTCAGCGATTGTTCTGCGTTTTTTCAAATCAATTTGATTTTAGTATGTAAATAATATAGTGTTGGCCGGTATACGGCGTTTCGATGGAAAATAATTATAGAACTAAAAATTTGTATCCAAACTTTGTAAATTATTGAACATTAATGTCAATTTAATTAAGTTGATTGGAACGTGGGGAGTAATGTTTACACAGATCCTCTACTGTTTTTGGTTGAACTGTTAAAAAAGAGTTAAATGTTTTATTAATTAACTAAGTTAAGTATATTTAATATTTTTGTTGTAAAACTTTTGTTTATGAAGTGAAAATGATTAAACCTAGCGTTTGTAATTTTTAAAAATAATGTTTATTATTGATTCATGCTAACGTAGGGGAGGGCTTATTCAGAAAATAAAAAATGATATTATTATATATACCGAAAAACTTCATAAATATTAATATTATTGAGTAATAAAATTAATATTCATACGATCGTATTCAAATATAGTGTAAAAATAAATTAAATGTTGTATTAAAATTAAAAACAATAATTCAAGTTAACTAGGTAGTCAGTAAAATTAAAAATAAACTATTTATTTATTAAGTTAATGCAAAAATAAATAAATTATGTTAATAAAAAAATAATCAAAGGTTAAAAGCCAAGTTAAAAATAATAATTAACTTCACTTTTAATAGTTTAGCTGATCAATAATGAGCCTCGGATAATAAATAGTAACATAATACATATTGAGTTATATATATATATACACATATAGTTCTGTTATAATATAAAAAATAATATTTCATTCACTTACAAAAAAGATAAATTTGTAAACGTAAATTTGTAGACGTTTTATATTTACTTTATAGTAGTGTTACTTTTTCAATAAAGATATCCGACTAATCACTGGACGTAAATGAAATACAAAAATGCCATCATGTTTCCGTTCGTAACACGTTCTTATTATATACGTTGAATAAACACAACTAAGTTTTGTGTAAGATATTATTACCTCAAAACTAATTAAAAAACATAAAAAAGACCAACCTCAATTGTATAACGATGTTTTATTTTCTAAAAGAGTTGCCCCGAAAATGCATTGATATGAAAATTTGTTAATCTTTTAATTATTTAAATTTTCCCTCTTCTTCGCGGTTTAATATTAGTATAGTATTATACACAACACGAACCGCGAATTAATATCGAACTTTACTATTACGATTCTAGCTGAAGAGACTTTATTTTTGTGTTAGTGCTCTTCTGTTCCCACAAAGTCTGTACGACAATAATAATACGAATAATAAGATTTATCTAAAATGTTAACCACTAAATATAACTGGTATCCAACTGGGTCAAACGCAAAGCATGTCACAGAATATTATAACAGTTTGTGATATCCTGAGCGTATATTATATTATTTAGTGGAAATCTTCAAAACTATGATGGCCAAAACTAGAAACATATATAATAATATATACGAGTACCTATATTGTATTCTAATGTTTGCAAAGATTATACTGAAGTATAAATATAATGATGTTTACATATAGTGCGAAAATTTAGTCATAAAATCAAATTAATATTTTAAGTAAGAAGTATGAAATACAGTGATTGGAAAAAACGCTTTCATATTGTGTGAACTGGACATGAACGAGTTCAATTGTCAAAAAAATTAACTTGAACGTGAATTGAGTTTTTATTAATTATGAATATGAACGTTTTTGATTCATTAATTGACAAATTCAATTTCATAATAGATCATAGTTATATTTATTTAGAATGTTTAATTTACATAATAACTTAAAAATCGTATAACATGTATCAATATTATCCACAGACATCGTACTAACAAATTATCACAATAAATTTAAAAATGATAATATCTTAACGAAACTGAAATGTATAAATACTTACTAACACTTAAAATAACTATAAAATCGAGGTAAAAATGTGAATTATAAAATGTATAATTCAAAAATTTAGACAGCCCTTAAAACGCAAAAGATTAAGAAGTCAAAGTTGTTTTGAAAAATAAGGAAATCAAAATTTAGTCTCAAAAAGGTGGTTCCTACTGAAGAAAATTGTATTTTACTGTGTATGGATATTTATAATAATTAACAGTAACGATTTTAGAAAGCATACGAATAATTATTGTTAGAAAATACTAACTGAAATATAAAATTAAGATGTTATGGCTTTGTGCAAAGGTAATATCGATTGTTTTCAATTAGTATTAACACTGTATATAATTCAGTTTGATGAATTTGAACTAGTTCATTTTAAAAAGTATAAACTAGAATTTTTAATAGTTCATATTTAATGTCTGGAACTTGAAATCGAACTAACCTTTTGAAAAAGAACTTTCCCATCACTGGTTTAATATGAAAACGTGTTGTGTTATTAATTATATGTTTCAGGTGTCAATTTATTATGGAGATAATATAGCCATATTGTCAACAGCATCTTAATTTCCAACAAAAAACTACATGAGCGCTAACCTGAGCCTGATTCCTAATAATACATTTTATCATGTGGTTTTAAAAATTGTAGGTATTTAATCGTGTTTTATACATTAAAACAATATTTATCAAATAGATAATTAGTACGTACCTTTTTGGTTTTTTTTTGTTAGACTTCTTTATTCACAGTCGAAATTTTAAAATTTCATCTGAAATATAAAAAATTAATCACACATTTTTTTTAACGTACTATAAATCAGATGCAAGAAGTAAATTGCATATTTTCCAAATCAATTATTTCATTTTTTGATAAAATATTAATACGCGCTTGTGTATTGCACACGATGTAACGTAAAATATTATAATATTATGTATTGGTAACAGTAAACAGGAATGCAAGCACCAAATATAGGTACTCAGAAAGGGGAATGGGTATTCGTGTCGCCTTGGATTTCTAGAAGTATATTCAAAATTAAATTACTTGAATGTGATTGTATAAAAAAAAGACTGTCGTGAGCGATAGAGTATCATACTAGTTATATTTACTTCCACCTAAATTTTATATACTGAGAGATCGAGGAATGTATTGGTTTTACAATGTTTCAAATTCTTAGTGGAGCGAAGAAGCTTAAAGTTTCTGAAAAGAAATCGGCATAGAGAAGTACTTTAGGGAAGTAATTTTTCGATTTTCTTAAGAGTTTCCTCATCAAATTTGAAAAACCGAAAAAAAATTAGGAAAATATATAAAATGTATTACTAAAATATTATGATTTTTTTTTTCCTGTGCACAACTTTTCTACCAAAAATTTTTCTCCAATTTAGAATGGTAACACGTTTTCTGAGAAAGAATCTGACTGAGGTGGTACTTTAGGGAGGTCAGTTTTTGATTTTTTTTACCCAATAAATGGGAAAAAAACATTGTGAAAACCAAGAAAAAATAGAAAAATAGATACAATATTAAACATATATTATTAAAGAAAACATATTACGCATATGTTATTATTATTTTATCAAAATATGGTACATGTACATTATTGACAAAACAACACTATTAATCAAACTCCGCGTGCGAAGTATATTTGTCTTCTTTACTATAGAAATAATATTATTTGTGAATCAAAAAATAACCCAAAACTATTATAGTACTGCACATACTATACGACAACCATATTACTACAAAAAAAAAAAAAACGATAACATTTGAACATATAATACACACATTTACGGGTGTTCAGAGTTAAAAATATACCCACATTTCCTCGCAACAACATGGTGAAATCAATACTAAAATTCAACAGTTAAACTTTTATTACTTCAACCCACCAGAAAAATAACTCTAATTCTCGATTTTGAGTTAATTTGATCCCGAAGAAGCCACTCATATCATTTAAAAGTAGCGTTAAAAAGGTTGTAAAAGTTGTAAAAAATATACAAACTTTAGAATATGGAGAAGTATTGCTAAAAATTAATCTACACTGAGGTATAACCTCGTATCTTAGAGTAAATAGTAAAAAATTATAGTGACAATAAGAAAACTAAAACGCGGCTTGCATTAAAATAATTAAAAAGTGAATATAATAAGAGTGAATTAGTTCCTGATAAATGAATACATCATTTTACTTTTCAATTGTTTTATACGATTTTGCATGCAAAATTTATCATTTTGCATGCACACAGTACAATAATTTCTATTTCGGAGAAAATTCCCCAAAAATGTCACCACTGTAAACTATGTAAACTAGATAAATTCTGCTGAAGCCTATGAATTCAAAATGAAACATTTAATGTTATCGAAAATAGAATTCCACGAATATTAAATTACTTGTCCAACTTTCGATCATTGCGTTCTAATATAACATACACGGGTAGTTCATAATCAACACTTAACTTACATATTCGCTACGTATAAAGCTAATAATCATCCATCTATTAATTATTGTAGTTATAACCTAATCAATAAATCTAACGGATATTCTAGACATTATGTACCTAATGTTCCAAAAACATATAAACGTACGGATATATTATTTATGTATAGGTAATATTGCATGTGTTTACATATAATTATTATTATCTGTTCATATTATTAGTGTACCCTATCGTTATAGTTTACTAGACTAGAATAATACTAATATACATTGACTTTATTATCCTTTAAATTTAAAACGATTACATAGGTAATAATATGAGCATTTTTAAGATATAGAGCCGTCCAGAAAGGAATAAGATATAGTTAATTACTATTGAGTATACTTATCTCTATGAAAATAAACCGTTTAATTCTTATTTAGACAGAGACACAGGTTCAGCCTTTTTTTTTTTTATCTTAATAAACCTGTAAAAGTACAAAAACTACTCTACTAAAACTAGTAGTTAAAAATTGACTAAAATTTTTAACTGAATAATTAATTAATAAACCATTACTATAAATATACATTAAATAGTTTACTTATTATTACCGATTTATTTGAATAAGATTGTACAAAATGTGTCTGTCTAAGGATAAAACAGAACACGGCAACAGAAAAATACAAAATATAGTAATTGATAACACTTTTTCCAGTTTAAATTATCGCTTATTCGTGCGTAAAAACTGTGTCAATTTATCAAAAAAAAAAATGTAAAAAAATTGTATTTTGTTCGTTCTTCGTTAATAGTTATGAGTACATTTTTTTCCCCACACGTACCGAAATGAAAATGGTAATATTAATTATTCATTCACCGAGAGAGTATGTACACCGATATTTTTATAAAAAAAAAAAAACCAAACAAACACGGTTCGTTTCTCGAGAGAGATCAAATGTCGGGTCTAATTAAACAACCTCGACTTAAGTGTTGTCGATAAAGTATGTGTGTTTATCGTTTCACATTTTATTAACCGTATATCTAACTATGTAAAAACGTACTCATTGTGCATTAAATTTGTTTTTTACAAAAAACGTATAAAAATATAATTGTATACCGGCCCATTTTACATATTATATAATATCACACAAATATACATAATGCTACCAACCAGTAATTCATTTTTATAATTTATGCATTTTTTTACGTTTATTTCCAATTGTATACAACCTAGGTACCTATTTATGGTTATTACTTATATATTTAGAAAAAGACGGAAATATACTTCGCACCATAGTCGTACAACAGTGTCTTAAATGCGAAGTCGGCTAAGTAGTATATAATATAGGGTAATTCAATTTATATTTGTGCACGCAACGATAAATCAATATTAAGTGAAAAATAATTTGAGCGAAGTTCAGTTAAACATGTTTTGATAAACAAAATTTTACTAATTTGTAACTCTCGAATAAATAATAATATTTTCCATGGTTGTTCGTCTTAAATTTTTGAGCATAATTATGGAGTTAAAACGGTTTAGTCACATAAATCGGAAAAATAGTACGCAAAATGCCACGATTTTTAAGAATCATTTCTTCAAACATTTCGTTTCATTTTGAAAATCGCAATTAAAGATTTTCATTATTTTAATATCACAATAAGAACAACATGTAACGAACCTTGTATTAAATTGTCGAAGCCAATAAAATATTATCCACATATAACCCAAAATAAAGGTACAAAGTATAAACAAAGATACGCTAACTACAAGTACATCATATTTCAAATACAAAATTCATACAATTTGTCCATTCTCTATAAATAACCCAAAATATGTTTAAAATCAGAATAGGTACATACATCCAAAGAAATTGATAATATGAATCACATGCAATTATGAGGTTTCAACAGTTATAATTTACTTAAGTATAACAAAATAATATAACCAAAATTAACAGAAATCGTTAATATGTAAATATATTTTTTATTTTTTTGTTTACCCGATTTTCCAAAGCTTAAAAAAAAAGTCCAAGATACATCTAAAAGTTATCTTCCTAATGTATACTAACTAGACAAAAATAGTCATAAAAAAATCCTTTCCTGAAATTAATGATTGAAGCAAAATTGTTGGCCGAAAAGTTGTTTAAAGACAGAAAACAAAAAAAGCACATGCCATCAATATAAAACTAATACATTCTTGGCTTCTCTCAGGATCTAAAATTAATTTACTGGATAAAATATTACAATGAAAACAATGATCGTTGGTAGGAGAGGTTTTGGGTGTTGTAAGTGTAACTATTAGTTTTAGTACCCTATTGCTTTTTCTTAGCTATAAGTGAGGTTAAGTATATCTTGGGCCCCTAAACCCCTACACCACCTGAAATCCAAAATTTTAATATACTGAGTATTTAATGAATTTTACTGTGTGTCAACTTAGATACAAAAAACGCATTAAAAAAATAACCTTCGTGTTCGTAAATCAAAAACATCAAGTCGAAAATCGAAGTATATCTCGTACCAGCAATAAATATTTACAAAAGCTTCATAAACTTAAAAAGCTTTGTTTTTTCTTGTTATTTTAGTACTTTACTCCATGTTTCAAATAGGCCGTCAACATTGTAAACTAAAATAAACGCTTTACCTTTTCTTACCTGTTGTGTGATGTGATTTTTGGACACGGTCCATGTGTGTCCATGTAGACTATCCAACGTGCAAACTCTTTTTATCTCTCTCTCTCTCTCTCTCTCTCTCCCTCACTTTACAGAGTACATATTATTGTTATTATTATCATAATTAGCGTAGAACGTTTTCTGATTTCTTGGCATCCAGAAAAGACCCCGGAAAACTGTCTCAGAACCCGTTTAAACAGCACACAATTATATATTTATCTAATATGCTAAAACGAATATTTACTCCCAAGATAAATGAAATATTTAATTTATTTTTCAAAAAAAATTAAAAATTAAACCATTTCTTAATATCATTAAAATTAAAATAATTAATAACTTGATATATCTGACAATATTAAAAAACAAACGGATATACAATGCGTGAGCCACTGGTATAGGTGAGAAGTTAGGAAAGTAGAAAGAAAATTTAATGCACTTAACGATTAATCATTGTTAACGAAAAACGATTCTGAGCGGAGTTCGGTTATACATGTTTTGAAAGGTCGTAATATTTACGATTTGAAAATAACAAATTTTGTAAATTTTCCAGTTTTTCCTACGTTTTTTTCCGGTTTTTTTCATTTGTTATGAAAACCCCATAGAAAATCAAAAAACTTTCTTCTTAAAACCACTCCAATCAGATTTCCTTTCAGAAAAAGTGCTATACTTGAAAACCGGACCAAAATTTATAGTAGAAAAGTTGTCTACAAAAAAAGAAAAGGAAATAAATAGATATCATTGTAAAAAAATACAATTTTTGATAACTGCACACTGCCTTTAAATTCACTACTATCGGGATATCAGACACTTATCCCGAAGATTTACAATTTACACAAACCTGAATCCTGTGACCGATTTCTATGACCTACCCGTCGTAATTGTTCATTAACTAGATTTTAGGTTTCCCTACATTTAGATTTACTTACACTAAACAACATTCTTAAAAAAGTTTCAGAATTAAATCAATTGATATGTTCGGTTTTTGGTTTATGTTGACGTATTCTAAAATCTATGTTTTCATTCATAGTTTTGAAAAAATTATCCCAATCCATATATAATTCAATATTATATTTGACTGAAAAAAGATTTTTTTTTTTTATGGTTTTTAATATTTTTAGATTTATCTTTTTAACATATTATGGTCATATAGGATTTTGATCTACCAAAAACAAAACTAGCAGTTTGTTGTAAAAAAAAAATATACAGCTTTTAAACTTCTTTTCAAAAAAAATAACAATTATTTATTAACCAACAATCCTATATATAGAGGGCAAAAAAGGTTAAACGTGGATAGTGTTTTCGTTTATACAATTTTTGTTGATAGTCGGAGGTATTTTCGAAAAGCGCGGCCAACTTTTGAATAGTTAAACGCTTTAAATAATTTATCGGTCGCAACAGTAGGCCAAATGAAATTGAAGATATTTTTAATGGCGACACAGGTTAGTATAGTTAATAATTGGGCGTAGTGGCGTGTTTAAAATTTTGTCAAAGAGGGAAATAAATATACAGGCTTCAGCTGACGTATAACATACGATTAGGTTTAACAAACAAAATGAATTATTAATTAATATATTTATATAACAAATTTTTATTTCAAACTAGCTGAATATCGTCAAAAAAGTCAAATAACTAAATATTATTAATTGTAATTACTTTATTTTCTTATAACATACTTTATATTATAATATAAATAAGTTTGAATAAATTTCGATTGAACAAGAAATAATTGTTTTTTATTAAATACGTATGTATTATCTATTCGATACTTACACATTTTTGATTTATCTGGCTAGATTAAAAATAAAATAAAATAATAATTAAAAATAAGTACCTAATCATTTATGAATAATAATAATAGATACTAAAATAAGGTAATAGATAGAACCAGTCAGGTCTGGGGAAAAACAAAACACAAACATTATCTGTGAGACACTAAAAATTAGAATATTATTTGTCATACCATAAAATCAATGGCGCAACCAGGATTTATTTTCGGTGAGGGGGGTTATTAATTTAAAAAAATTAAACTTCGGAAAGTGTTTAATGAAATGGAGGGGGTAAGATTAGGTTAGGTTTATGAGTAAAATCTTTAAATTGTTTAACATACATTTATGGACAACGCATATTGAAAAATAATTTAAACTCATAATATTAATTATTAATTTAAATATAGGTACTTTACTCTTAAGTATACTCCTTATACCTACTCCATAGTATAATCATTTTTTTTTTTTTTGAATAATTATAAAATACTTCAATTTTTTCTTTTTTCATTCATTTTAAAAAACAATTTTTAATTCGTTAATATAATTAAAAATGTTCTGTTCTTCGGCCACTCCGTGAATTTTGAGTGGTCGTGTTCTATTATTGTTTTTTAAATATGCCGAAAATGAAGCCAACTATATTCGTTTTTATGAAAAAAAATTTTTTAGTGCAATACTGCATTCAACAGTTTTTCACTAATACAATATCCGTGCTCTAGTAATAATTTATTACCATAGAGGCATAGACCATTGAATTAATGACGTAATAATATTATCATATTATTAATACGAGTATTGTTATTTTATTATTAGACATGTAGTTATAACCGAAATCACACCGTAGCTATCATCACTTATTTATATACGATATTACAACATTATTTTTCAAATTGGTACATAAATCATACAACTACGTACTACATATAATTTATAAATAAAAATTACAAACGTAATTCGGAGGGGAGTCAAATCCCACCCTCACCTCCTTAATTGCGACATTGCATGGAATCGATAATCAAACGAATGAATATGGTTAAGTACAGCATAAATTAAATGTCAATAAACGATTTAATTCTTATAAAGATAACTAAAGCGTTTGTTCTGCTGAATACGAATGAATTACGCGGGAGAAAAAATAAAAATTCTGAACGAAGTTCGGTTGTGCACATATTTTGAAATACCATAATATTTATGATTTTTGTAAAAATTTTATCTTAAGAGGCTTGTAATCTAAAATACTACATTACACTAAATTTTTTTTTTTATTCTACTACTTGATATGAACTTTATGTTAAAGGGTCAAGCATTTCAGTTTGGTTAATCAATTTTATTCACATAGTATTCGAAAATATTAAATGTCTACAAATAACTCAAAATTAAAACATTTTTAAAATTTACCATTTCTGAAAAAACCAATATAATTAGTATTCTGTGAAAAATCCAGGTTTCTTGTTTCCAGGATATTTGTAACAGAATTACAATAAAAATACAAAATTTAAAATAATGAAACTATTATTTCCGTAAACTTTTCCGTTTTCCTAAGTTTTTCCCTGGTTTTATCAAAATCAAAACAAAACTTTCTTACTCACCAATAAGATCCAAGATTCAATAAAAAAGGTCTCTTGGAAGTTTTTGATTGTGTCAAGTTTTCTTTTAATAAAAGTTGTTTATAGAAAAAAAATCATAATAAAAACGCATAGCATAGTAGATCCAATACATCTCTCAGTTTAGAATCAAAAAAAAATAATACGCCAAAATTAAGTGAACAGTAACAGCCAACAGGTTTTAAATGAATATTTTATCGACTAGAAGAATAAACACGCATTTATATTTACTACCGCGGTAACAATACCATAGATTACACGACATTGTGTCAAGCTCTGTTAAAATGGGTGTTATCGTCGTCTATATATTCTAATTATTATATTATATAACCTTCAAGATATTATAAATCAACTTAATTTTCTCCTCGCCTCTTATTTTTGTAATATATTAAACACCGTATCAGTAAGTTCTCTCGTGTCTTGTCAGTTCTATTTTAAAGTTTAACAGATCTCAAGAATTTAATTTTTTTTACCACGTGGAAGTGAGGTATTATTAAGATATGTGTTTTTTTTCTCGTGTTTTGGTTACTTTGTAAAAATACTACGATTTTTTCACGCAGTGAATCTTTATTGCGGTACCGAACTTCGCTTAAACTCGTATTTTGATTTCAATGATTTTATGAGGAAAAATTATTTATTCTATCTTTCAATACGTATAAACTAAATTATCCTTTACCCGTTTATCCGACACCCGTTGAATTTCCGTTGTGGGAAGGATATCTAGTTGTTTTTATATTTCGCATTTATTAATTAATAATATTAGGTCACAAAATAATATCGTTGGTGATTTTTACCTAATATTATGTTTTTAAAACATTATTTATTGAATTAAGCAAGAAATAATAAATAGATACGCCACTGCAATTGTATAGGTCGAATATCATTAATTTGCTGTCGGTTATTTATTTATTTATTTTTTTTTTTATTATTTATTATTATTTATTTAATATTTTAAATAAGTGCCAACCATCTGATAAAAACTCCACATCTTTTACGGTACACAAAGTGAAATTTTCAAAGATTTTTTTAACTAAAAAATCTATCACAAACATAAAAACACACACAAAATGGTAAATTTAAAACAACACAAATACTCCTCTCAGAATTAAAAAAAAATGTTCGTTCCGAACAAATAAAACCAATACCTACTTTTGGAAGTTTCCTATATCGTAGTGGACTTCAATTTTCGGAAATAAATTAAAACAAAGCCAAAACAATACGTCATTTAAACATAATGCCGTAATTTGAAATAATATTATTCAAACTTTTATTCATTAGGCGGTTAGAAATAGTTTTGAACATTTAAATTTTAAATTTAAATTCTGATATGAGATCTATCTGAAAAGTTTTCGTTTTAAAATAAAATAAAAAATACCTCATCAATATTAGGCGTGACAGTTTTTCCCGCGAGACAATATTTTTATATTTAGGGAGGGAAGAAAGGAAGTGGAGTAATTTGTTAAATATTCCGATTCCCTAAACCCCGCATACCTAAGAATAATTTTTTTTCAAAAACAATTAAACTAGTATTGCTATAAACTTTCCCAGTTTTTCTCCAGTTTTGTTTTTCCCATTTATTAATAAAACTACAAGGTAAATAAAAAAACCTCCTTCTTAAGCACCAACTAGACAAAATTTTCTTAAAGAAAAATCAAAAATAATGAAATTTTTACTGCCGTAAATTTGCCAATACATTTTTCCCAATTGTACTGATAATTGCTTGGAAAGTTAAAAATTACATCCTCGATGAATCAACGAAATAATTATTTTACAATGCTAACACATTGTAACTTATCTTACGTAAAACGCACAACAAACCGAGACTAGCCAAGCAAATGAGTGGAGATAACCCAAAGATTCACTGACCAGGAGCGGACCAGGAGTAAAAAATTCACCAAGATATACATGCATCGATATGACCATTCTAGGCACATTGTTCGTATTTAAAAAAAAAAAAACAACATATTTTTACATTATCCAGATTTTTGAAAATTGTAGTGTTGAACATGTTACAACTTGTATGAAAAAATGTTTATTATTTTTCGGTGAAATCTATTTTAAGATTAAGACACGATACCCAATAATTATTAAGGTACCTATAATTAAATACGATAAAACCCGTTGTTTAACGTTTATGGTATGACATACCATTATTGTTCCGAGAACCGAAACGACGAAATCCGAAATAAAAGTGACACGTGATACCCAAACCGTGTGGTTTCACGTAACGTTCGCCTTTCGAGTCCGAAATCCGTGATGACAAAAATATGAGAAACGTAACATTTTAGAATATACGATCGTAAAAAGTTTTCGAATAAGTCATTTATTGAAAAAAAAAAATAAGCGATTCGTTGAAAATGTCAACGTTACATAAAATTTGAAAACTCTTGTATATTATATACGAGTATACTTATTGTGGTTCCGGCATGTACGGACGGGTTGTAACGAGTTGACCATTTGGTTTACAATGGTAATTGAATAAAGCGTTACAGACGAACTGATCACGGCCTTTATTTATAAGATATCATAATATACTCGTAGATACGAGCGTTTCTCGGTCGATAATGAATAAATATTAACGGAAATATAAATTCCGCTCGGTGTTATCAGCTATTTCATAACACGCTACAGCATTCAACACTGGATTGAACGTAACTTCGAGATGATAAATTTTGCACGACACACTTCGTGTACCCATAAATAAATGTATAAAATTATATAAATAAATGCAAGTATTCGAGATTTTCGTCTCCACTGGCACCGTATCTACGGATTTATGTTATGTAAATTATTAATTGCTAGGTATAATATAAGTGTATACGAAACGACTCTCGGCTGTATAATTTAACATTTCACTGCAGTTTTTAATGTCGGAACGGAACGAGAGATATATTGGTTTTACTGTGATGTGTGCTTCTTCATGATGTGTTGTTTTTATGTTTAAACAAACTGTAAACAACTTTTCGTCTTGAAAACTGGCTCCGATCGAAAAACAATGACAAAAGGACCTTTTTCGATACATTTCGGATCTAGTTGTTGGATTAAATAGGTCATTTTTTTGATTTTCAAAGTGGTTTTAAAAATAATTACGAGAAACCGGAAACAAAATTATAGGGAAAACGTCAAGTATTTACGGTACGCCGCGACGTTACCGGTAGAGCATTGTTTTTAATTTGTACGAACAATTGTTTTCTCCCACGAATATTGCTTTAATCAAAAAATGGCTTGAGATGGTTGTGTTGCATTTTGGATCTAGTTACTGAGGAAGTAAGTAATTTTTTAATTTTCCAAACAGTTTTCATAATAACAAGAAAACAACGTAAAATGAAAACTGACATATTTACGGAGTTGCGATTTCATTGTTTTAAGTTTGTACGCTTTATATTTTGTACCAAAAATATTGTTCCAGTAAAAAAACAACAAAGATTCATTTTTTTTTTTTTGCATTTTTAATCTATTCGTTGAGTAGGAAAGTCACTTTTTGATTTTCCATGTAGTTTTCTTAATAATTGAGCAAAACTAGAATATAATGTAATTTTTTTGTTTATAATGTGATTTTGATAATAACCGTAAATATTATAGCCTTTCAAATTTTGTAGAAACGAACTTTGCTCAGAATCATTTTTCGTTAGCAATGATTTGTTGTTGCTTACAGATATAAATTAAATAATATATACATCCTGCCTTCCAAATTTTCTATTTACAACAATGGCGCACCCGTTCATTTTTTTTTTTACAATTTTTCACTGCATATCAACAACAGTATATTTCACTTGAATAATTAGTTGGTTCATGGAATATTTCAGATGGATAGATGTGGATTAAAACAGAGAGATTTTTTTTTGGAAAAATCCAAACTAAACACAATTAGGACCAGTTTTCAACATTATAAAACGCAACACATTAAAAATGACGATATTCGTACAAATATTGTTTTAAGAGAAAAAGAATTATAAGTAAAGATAATCATAAAATTAAAAATAATATACCTGTAATATTATTACCAATACGTTTTACATTTTCAAAAAACATCAACATAACAAATTATATTTGGCTGTTTTTCGGACGAATTTGGAAATAAAAAATACATTTGTTATTAGGCAATCAAAGTAGCTTAAAAAAATAATCAAGTATTCGAATTACGTGTTAAAAAATAGGTGGTTTCATTCAAGAAAATGAAAGTTTTAATGCCAACCATAGAGATTAAAACTTCGAAAATATGCTTGAAATGTAAATTTTAGAATTGAGGTCGTTCTAAAATACCTCCGCATGAAAATTCTAGCTCAAATATTTCGTATTACTGTATGTCCGTATTGTGTGAAACACATTGTATAATATGCGTAGATCCCTTTTTCAATTAATATTGGCAACGCCACAATCTCTCATATGAATTCAATTTTTTTTTTTTATACTTATATAAACATATATAATATAATATTTTTATCGTTTTTCACCACGTCTAGTCAGAAATATTACAAATTTACACTCGGATAGACGAAACGATAGAATAATGTCAACGTCTTATAATAAATCATAAATTATCACGCCACCATAGTCTACTGCAGCTTTCGCGTTTTGATTATTATCATTATAATTATTATCATTTTTTTTATATTTTTTTTAACATAATTATACTCATTAAAATAATTTTTTTTTTTCGGTGCCGGTTTATATCGTGCGTTTTTTACTGCACTTCCTTATTTTTTCGTTTTTATTCATAATACCAAATCACAGTTGATATAATACAATACTTACTATTTCTTTATACTCGTATTTCATTGGCCGCAGATCGACATGTTAATAAAGGAAAAAATATAAGATTATTATTCTGTTTATAGACGACTATAAATTAAATAATATCGAACGGTTAACGGAATTGCGTGATAGAGTAATATTAATCGGTTTTAATGAAACTCAACTGATCGATTAGAATATTGGAACATAAATTTTCAATAAAATTTCATAATATTATTGATTCGTGGTGTGCTTAAAATATTATATATTACACGTAAACTACAGTTTAAACCAGTTAGGTGTCCATTCTCCATATCCTCAAGTTGCTAAAATGTTGTTTATATGTACTTGATTCTTGCCTATACCTACTCTTTACTTGTATAAAACCATAAAAAAAATTGTGGTGAAAATACTGATGTCAAATTTCAAATTGTGTTCAATCTGTTAAAACGTATTATAAATTCTAAAAATGTGTTTAAAAAAACTTTTAAGATTGTGGATTGATAAGTGATAACTTCCTCTTCCTACATGATTATATGTGCCTGGTTTGAAACTACTATACGTTATATTATATTATTAGAAACAATAATGATCCGCTGAATGTACAAGAAATGAACTATCGTAATGCAATATTTATCTTAATTATACACGCATCTTGTCAACTTTTAATCAAACATGTCTCATTAAATGTACACTTTTATGTTTTTCGAGAATATGATTATCATACAAATATTCGCCTTTGTTTATTTTTAAAACGTGAAATACACGTAAACTTATTTTGTTATAATTAATATTTAAATTTTACATTACAACATTAGGTTTTAGGTTTAACCAACCGTGAATCAAAAAACGTGTGGGTTTAGATACCGTTATAAAATATTAATAATTGTAGGTATACTTATACGCGTTAAACGTAAAAGTTTCAAAACATTTTGGTTCTATAAATAATTTAATGATAAACACCTAATGTGTATTCGAAACGTTTTAATCTAAAAAAAAAAATTGGTTTTCAAGCTTATATAATATTGTATATGCCTTCCATTTATTTTATGAGAGCTAATTTTCGCTATTCAAAGTGTCCCGCGAAAATATGATATACCCGTTGTAATATCTTCAGATATAATAAGATAATCAAATTTTATTTGTATTATATTACTCACAGGGACAAGAACTACACAAATTTATATTTAAATTAGTTTTTATGCTTTTATAAAAACTTAGAAAATATTTTTTTTATTTATTTGAAAAATTTCAAGATTTTTTAACTCCATTTTATAGATTTTATTTTTCTAAAAATTTAGATGTTTAAACTTTTATTTTATTTTTATTCGTAATTTTTATTTTTTGAAAATTGTTTAAAGCTTGGAGAAAAGTACCTCATCTAATTATGCATCAGACTATAATCGCATTCGCTAATTGATTATTATTATTGTTATTATTATTATTAATTATTATGACTTATTGATCGTACACTTTTTTCTCTGTGGTAATTAAAATTAAAACGAATTTAATCAAAATAGAAAGTTGTTTCGTCAAAATTTTCAAAAGTAACCATAGACTCTATAAAATGCCCATTTTCAATCTTTTCGAAAGTAATAAAATAAAAAGTGACTTTTTAATATTTTTTTACCAAAACATACAAATTTAATTCAAGTATAAATTCTGTTATTACTTATTCCTGCGAGTAAAAAAAAAAAAAAGAATTGATTATCTTTCTTATTACATCAGGAAATATTTCAATGGTTATTTCTTCGTCGGATACTCTGTATTGCAAAAATTAGTTCACGTAAAACAAACGGAGATAGAGAAAGCAAATTCAACTGTGAAGAGCTCTAAAAACTAAAAGTTTTAAATAAGGAATTTAAAATATACGTCTATACGCCTATATATATTGAGAATTATTCAATGTAATTCGTTCGGAAAAATACTCGTTCACTGAGACAGTAAGTATACCAGGTGTCCAACGAAGATATATTTTAATTTCAAGGAAGATAATCAAATACTGTCATGTACTTTATACATATTTAGTATTATACAAATCTTTAATTATTTTTTGTTAAATTGCCCGATTGGGTGAAAGTTAATTAAAATATAATAAAAATATTACTCACAGAGATACGAGCCATAAATGTTTATATTTGAATTGAATTTGTATGTTTTAGTAAAAAAATTTAAAAAACCATTTTATAAACTTTTATTTCATTTTTTTCTAAAAATGTGAAGTATACAACCTATGATGTACCTCATTTTTGATTTCCAGATATTTTTGTTAGGTCAAAACAATTTTATCGACATAAAACCAAACAAAAACTTAAAAATTCGAACATTTTAAAATAGGTAAGTGTAATTTTAAGATTACCTTTACTTTATTTTTTTTTTCTGTTGGGTCGTATCACTAGATTAACTCCCTCCTCATTTACGCAATATTGTTGTGTATTTTCTTATGATGCCTTAAAGCATAGGTCGCGAATATTCTTTTAATAAAAAAAAAAAGAAAAATTGTCTCCCATAAAATAGTAGGTAAAATATTCTAAATATCCTAAAATATTAGGAAAAATCGAGAAAAGATAATATTTTTAATTAAGTTTCGATGGTAGTTTGGAAGTATAACAAGGTATTTTTTAAAATTGAAAATAATTTATTTTATTAGTCAAAGTTACTTAAAACTATTCAAATCTCGTAATAAAATAAGGTGTTTCTGTTCAAGAATTAAATTGTTTACAATCTTCTCAAAATATATAGATACATTCGATCTTCCTTAAAATGGGAAAAACTCCATCCCAACCTTTTGTGTCACTATATTTCGAATAAAACGCACTGTATATTATTATAATTGAGATATGATTTCACTCCGAAACAATTTATCCCCGTGATTTTCCTTAAAGAGTAAATCCTTTAAGAAAAATACCGTAAAAAACCGCGGATACGTGATAAATCATTTATATTATGTAAAAAATTATATGTCAAGAAATTAATATATTTCTATGTAAAAAGTTATGTTGTTTGTCACTTATGTCAAAATAACATGACATCGTCATATACATCGGGAAATTAATATTATTGTTATTTATTAGGCTGAGTGTCACATCAATTCACAGTGCATGTCGCTATATTACAAAAAGCGCACGGGTTTTTTTATATTTTTTTTATACCCCAAACATTTTCTGTGATGATCCGTCGTTTGTTCCGGTTTTTTTTATTATTATTATTTTCACGTGTATTTAAATAAACCTAACAAATTATATACTAGAAAGAAAAAGTATACGGAACAAAAAACATGTGATACTGTACGTTTAATTGTCCAACGTTTGAGTGAGTTTGGTTGATTTAGAGAAGGAGAAAAAAAGTCGATACTGCTCACACCCTTAATGGTAGACTTCTTTTGTACGTGGATACAGTTAGTGAAGTAGTATATATATATATATATATTATATATTATATATATTATGCATGGTAATTTAGTTTATATACTATAGGCAACAACAAATCCTTCAAAACAAAAAACCCGATTCTGAACGAAATTGGTCGTGTTTTTTTCCCCATGTTTTCAACCGAAGATCAAAAAAATAAATGAATAGTGCCTAGGGGTAGACTGCTGAAAAAGTCAATAAATTATCAAATAAAGTAAGGCAAAAGTCGGTATCTTTTAAGGTATGTCATAAAAAAACTCTATAAAAAAATATATTTCATTTGTAAACCACAAACCTTTATAGGTTTGTAAAAACATTTCCGTTTGTAAAGAATGTTTTGGTTTTAGCTGTTATTAGCATTTTAAATTATTGAAGCTAAATAAACTATATAATATCCATCACAATAGCCTTACAAACTTAATATAAAATAATAATGTACATTTTAGATCATCAAAATTTAATATTAAAAGTTTTATTATAAAAAAAATACTACATTACATTCTACTCTCTTTTTTTTTTTGACCACTGAGTACGACTGATAATAAATCTCCTGTCATATTTATAAGCATTTCTATTTAGTCTAACAATTTTATCCACTGAATAGCTACCAAATTACGTAAAAACCTCAAAAAATGCAAATGTCTATAAATAGCCAACAATTTAAGGCAAGTTTAAGATTTCTGTCAAAATTTCAAGTCTCTACGAATATTTTTAACTAATTTACGATTTGTTCGGTTTTCCGAATTATTAAAAAAACTAAAAAGAAAATCATAAGACGACTATCTTAATCACCAACTAAATTAAAATTCAACATAAAAGGTCTCTTGTTGCTTTTATATTAGAGCAATATTTCTGGTAGAAAACATAAATAAGCATACAAATTTATAATAATGAAATCGTAATACCATAAATTTATTCGTTTTTCATTTTTTTCCGGTTTTCCCAATTATTGTAAAAACTAGTTGAAAAACCAAAAAACGACTTTTTTCATGAGCATCTGATCTAAAATTCACAAAAAAGATCTTTTAGCGTTCTTTTATAAAAGCAATATTTCTAATAGAAAACATAGTTGCAAAAATTAAAACCAATGAAATCAATAACGCCACGACCCAGCGTGCCATAAATTTACTGTTATACCTACAATTTTTTTTCAGTTTTTCCCAATCATTTTGAAAACACCTTGGAAAATCAAAAAATAATACTTTTAATACACCAACTAGAGAATGTTTTTTTCAAAAAAGATGCTACACTCTATTCATTAGAACAATATTTCTGGGAGAATATTAGAACAGAACAAATAAAAAAGTAAAAATCATAGTAAAACCTATAGATCCTTCGTTCGCTTCGAATTTAAAAATACTAATACCATATGTTACTAGGCATGGAAAATACATTTTTTAAATTGTGTAAAATAAGTAATTAAATACGTTAAATAAGTAATTGCGTAAATAATTCACACTGAATATTTGTTTGTCATTTCACTTCGATCGAAAACGTTACTAGAAATATACAATTATACACGCAACAAATAAATGTCCGACGTGTTAAAAATAATAATAATAATAATAATAATTAACAATATTTTTACAGTGATCTTTAAAAAGTATAAATAGACGTGCGTGACCACCGCCACTTGCGCGATGAAATCGCTAAACAGTGTGGCGTATTTAGGAGGTTATATAAAGAGAGAGGGTGAAATCAGGATAATATCTCTCCCATGACCTTTTCTTTTTCGTCTATTTTTTTTTTCATACGAGTCCAGCATACAGTTTGATCATTTTTTTTTTAGATAACACTAAGTATTTCAGTAAGATGACTTATTGGATGTAAATTCGGTTTTCGTTGGGTAAATAGGAATGATACTAAAACACACATTTCATCCATTATAGAATACATTTCAAATTTATGTATGCTTACATAATAAAAATGACTTATATTAAATAATGGCACTCCTCATTATTTGAACTGTTTTTCCAAACAATTTTTTTATGAACTCTTAATATACCGAGTTACAGCGATATTGTTCACGTATTTTTTACAAATTAATATCGCGATAAATATATTGCCTATCGCTATCAAATTATTGTTATAATTGGTATATGTACTGCAGTTGCACATAAGTACTTTTTAGAATAAAATCCAAAATGATAATAATGATTATGATTGTTTTGAAAATCATCCACATCAATTAAAATTAATGATGTATACGCGAGTAAAACATTAGAAAATAATTATAAGACTATTGGAAACACCAATAATAAGGTGAGAAAATTTGACTAAAAAGAATATGGAAGCTAATGAATGTGAACTGAACTGTAAAGACTTCGGAGGTGTATTGATACAGATGGATTTATTGGTTATGAAACGAGATGGTCCTGTAGACACCGAATAATTTTCAAGATAATAGGTTAAATAAATTAATAAAATTACAAAGGAAATCAAGAAATTACAAAATGTTAAATTTCAAAATATCATATCATATAGCTATACCGTATGTGAATTAATTGGAAACTCGGTAGCTGTAATTCGAAATATAATTCAGATATTGTACTGCAGTTTTTTCAATGTAATATATTATGATTAATAACCTCCCTTGTATAATGGTCTAAAATTAAAAAATTCGAGGACCGCTAAAACCTTTTTTTTTTTTTTGATTTTTAAAAAATTCTTAAGTAGCCATTTTGTAAAGTTATTTATTTAAAGTATGGAAAAAAAACAATTTTGAAATTGGCTAAATTCTGAATAAATGAAAGAAATTTCTTTTTCTAAAAATACAACATAATATTGTAAAATTGTTTAGTGGTTCTTGACTTTTTTTATTTTATACCATTATAAAAAGGAAACTATTATGTAGTCATATATTACATTTTAGAAACTGCAATTCAATATCTGCATTATATTTCGAATTACAGCTACTGGCTTTCCAATTAAATGTACATACTGTATAAATTAAAAATCAAGATATTTTTTTACAGAACATTTTCGATAGTTTCGTTCCGCAGGCAAACTATTAAAAAAAAAAAATCATCGACCTCGATCTCAATCAAATCTACATCAAAGTTAGAAAAACGCGCACGTGTACCATAATAGTAGCATGCCCATTGTGGCACATTATAATTTTTTAACCCGTATATCTAAGGTTATTTTTTATAAATCATCACAGACAAGATTCATTCACAAATTAACGAATTCGACGATCCTGGCACAGACTCAATTAAATGAATATTCCACTATGGCATAATAGTATATAATTAGCAGCTAGCCGTGGTAATCTTCAAAAGTGTCATTTACCTTATATTGTAGGTATTGGTTTAAGTAGAAATTTTAGATTCGAAGAGAAGCTAGGAACTTAATAGTTTTACCATGTGTGCTTTTTTTGTGTATGCGTCTATAAATAACCTTTCTACCAGATCTTGATCCAATCAAAAACTCTATTTAAACCTTCTTGTGACGTGTTTTAACTAGTTTATGCAGAGGGGAGGTAATTTTGTTTGTCTTATAGTTTTCGAAATGAATGACATAAACGGGCTATTGTTTGTATTATAATTTTTGTTGAATTCTGGGTTACCTTGACAAGGGAAAATATAACTATAAATATAAAATATAATAATACTCTGCTCAGAATCGGTTTTCGGTAGCAATGGTTTATCGTTGGGTGCAGATATAAATTCAGTTTTTCTATATATCCTCTTTTCCAACTTCCTTCTTAAAACAATAGCACACTCATCAGAAGTATCACACTTTTGAAATATATATGTGTTTTCTCTTGTTTTGTGTGATATTCAAAATATCATTTTGTCAGATAATTTTTATTTTAGCAGTGAAATATTATATCTAACTCACGAACAATTATTAATTATTATCTTTATGATATCGTCGTTAAATAATATTGACAATTTTTTTTTGTTTTTTTTTTTTTTATTTGCGGAACAATAAAAATGACAATGATTTGCAAAAAAACGTTTATTTTTTATAGGAACACATCTATGTTTTTCGTGTGTAACAGAATGACAATATAATTTCATGCAAAAACGATTATTAATAATTGGTATATTAACATTAAAAATTGAACATAAATGATGGTACTCAAGATTAAGAACGAAAATCCTTTTAAAATATATCTAATAGACCCCATAAATAACGGGTATAAAACTAGAAACAATGAATAATGAAAGACGAATTACCAACATATTTCCTTAACAATACAATTTTAATATTGGTTATATATTTAGTGTTTAAATCATTTCACTCAACAAAAATTGTTTTCAAAAAAACATAAGTCGAATTTCTAATTGAAAAACTGTTGAGAATTTTAAAATTATTTTAAATAATCTACCACGTGGCAATATATTCGCATCTATATTTGTACATCACAAGGCATAAAAAAAATCGGAGAATTTTAATTAACCCAAAAAAATTATTTCTGATAAAAAAAAATACCAAACCTAACAACTTCTTCGTCACGTTTAAAATAGGTAATATTGACAACATTGAATACTAATTAATACTGTTAAATTTCTTAGAGAAAAAAAAATGTTTAACCGAATTATTATTAAGTAAATAAATAACTAGTATTTACTAAAACATTTATGTACCAAGTAATTGTTTTTTTTATTTTATTATTTTTTTTTTTATTATTTAACTTGATATTATCAAGCATTCGTACTTGTCAAGTACCCGGCAGTGGACCTTTGTGTTTTATCAATATTAATAATCGTTTTGGTTACGTGTCCGCTATTTTATACAGATATTTTTAATTTAGGTTGGTACTTTGTTTGAGAGATTTTCATTCGAAATGAATTTTATAATTGTATACCACACAAAATGCGCTGAAGAAAAATGAATCCAAATAAACAAGTCGAAGGAAACCGAAATGTCCACTTGAGTGCGGCACCAATAAGACGACCGTTACCGTTTCGCTGCCCGTGCGGTGTTAACTGGTGCCGACAGATGTCACTGCTCGTGACCAGCTATCGGCGGTCATTCTCCGAGGCTTGATTTCTGCCGCTTTCGGTACGTAAATCACTTTAATCCGTTCGGATACCTGGCTCAAAATCAATTTAAATCGATACCCGACCCTTCTCAACTACTGGGAACGATTTTTTATTCGTCCGCAACCGTCTACCGGACGGCAACAAAAGCGTCGAGTAGTCAGGCGCGTTTGGTCGGCATAGGCATATAAGGCCTGCCGACACATTGAATATTTGCATCAGTAGTGGTTACAACTTAACCATTACATTTCATATGATGAAGCAACCTCATGATCTATACTGATTAATTATGTTGCGCCAATGTGAATTTCTTCGGAAAATCACATCGGAAATCTGATGTCATCCCAAATTACTGATGCCAAATTTTAATAATGTTATAATCAATCCGATGAATATATCGAAATCTCTCTGGGAACGTTCAATTCGTTCAGAATTCAACTATTAAAACGATATAAAATCATGGTTTACCAGAACCAAATACATTCCTCGTTTTAATCAGCGTTTAAACATATATTTAAATATATTTTCTAATATCATATATAATATGATACGACATTCCGTGTCATACAGCTTGTTAAAAAAAGAGCCCCGAAGTAACCACAGTGCTACCACTATGGTGTCATTTTGTTACTTATCGGTATAATTAATTATTAATTGGTAATATTACGATATCATTTTAGTTATGATCGCTGTTATATTAACATAACAAAAATCAGGACGTACTTCACATGCTGGGTGAGCCGCTGTGGTAGGTAAAAAGTTGGGAAGGTAGGATATAAAGGGGAATTTAATGTGCATCTGTACACAACGATTAATCTTTGCTAACGAAAAACAATTCTAAGCAGAGTTCGATTATACATGTTTTGAAAGGTCATAATATTTACGATTTGAAAATAATACATAATGTAGATTTTCCCATTTATTATGAAAACCACTGGTAAAATCAAAAAGTTAGTTTCCTAAAGTACCAGCCCAGTCAAATTTCCTCTCAGAAAAAAAAATAAACATTATTCTAAAAACAATAAATTCCTCGTCCCGCTTAGAATCTGAAAATACGATTACTTATTTCACAAAGCCAAAAACGTTATTAAAATATTATAAAGTGTTTGAAAAAATACCACATTTTAGAAATGAATAGAAATATGCTTAGGATATGATTATTATTACCTAAAATTGTATTTATATTTTAACCATTATGATTTATGACTGTATATATAACATATTATTACGCTACCCAATTTCTTTATTAGTATTCAAATTAAACAAATATTTTTTTCTTATCGGGTATTTGCAGTTTGATAAAAACTTATTGAAATGTAGTAGAGTCAATCACTAGAATGATTATATTCAGAAACGTAGTAGCTCAGGGTGTTTCGAGCACTCTACAACGTGACCCCGTGGATTTTTGTTACAGACACGGCCTATCCTTTAATATACATCATCTATGGTTACTATGTGGTTGTGCAATTTCATAAATATCTTTACTCGTAGTTGTTTTCCCTATAAACAGCTAATGGTCAAATTTCTTCAATTTCGTTTTTAAATAATCGAAAAAAAAAATGTATTTTTAAATAAACATGATTTGTTTTTCTCAATAAACTTTTAGTTGGTACATAAACAGAAAAAAATTGTATTACTATTCGAATCTGATGTTATAAATAGTCGTTTCCGTTCAAACGCATATAAGTTTTATTGCGCACCGCGGGGATTAACATTTTGGAAATCTGTGTAACGTATATATTTTCGTACAATCAATCTTGCTGACAAAAAAAAAATGGCGCCATTTCTATCCAAGTCTATTCTACTGAAATATTTTGTGTTAACTACCAATGAAACTAGCACTATAAGTACAGGCATTTAGTGTAAGTAAAAAATTGTTCATTCGTTTCGCGGAACAACAACATTGAAATCAAATAACTTTTTTTTTTTTGTCGTTTGTAATATATCATAATATTATTGTCTATTAACCACATTAACAAAATAGTAATAATATTATGTTTTATAACGTTATGTTTGAACAAAAAAATGTCCTACAAATCCATAGGTAATATTATACTATTATATTATTTACAGTCCGTACAGTTTATGGTTTTGTTTTGTTTTTTTTTTTTTTGTTTTGTTATAATTATATATGCCTACTATTATTAGTAATATTATTGTATTATAAATGTTACGTCGACATTAGATTTTTTTTTTTTGATTTTGCATAATTTTTTTTTTATATTGCATTGTTGACTTATTGACTATTGTAGGTACTTATATTATATCAGACAATTATTGTTATTGACATATTTTTTCCGTTCGCGAAAAAATAAAGTGCAACCTATAATTCAAAATAAAATCTATCTTACACATATCATATCAACTAAAAACGAAACGTATACATGACCGAAAAAAAGTACAACTTTTTTTTTATTTTAAAAGCAAAAACTTTTTTTTTGAAAACCGATAATCCTCATGGGCATAAGCCATGCAGATTAGTAGTTGGTAAGGTAAGATACAAAGTGTATTTTAGTTAAAATAATGTAAACAACGGTAAATCATTACAAAAAAAAAAAACAATTCTGATTGGATTAGTATAATAGATTAAGTCGTGTTTTTCCTATAGTCGCTGAAAAGTAGCCCAGAAATCAACAAATATTAATAAAAAAAAAAAAAAAAGGACGAATGATATAAATGTCTGAAAATTCTAATAAATCTTTCAAATAAAATACTACCGGGTGGAAATTACGCATACTTTAAGGTAAGTATTACGTAAAAAAAAAATGGAACATTTGACTTACCAAACAAATATTTTGTTTTTTTTTTAAACAAAAGCAATTTTTGGAAAAAAATATTGGGAATTTCGAAAAAATGATTTAAATAAAATACAAAGAATGCAGACGAAAAATCTGCATTTTTCAATCATGGCGTAAACAAAAATGAAGCAAAGTCCTTAAAAAACTAATAATATTTTCGTTATACTCAGAATCTAAAAATAATAGTATTATACTTAGTCCGATAGTAAAACTATGTAGAATAAAAACTTATATTTTTTTTCCTTTTTTTGCTATGTTATTTTGATTGCAACCTGTTCGTTGGTATTATACTTGTTGTTATACTAAA
The DNA here is from genome assembly GCA_902439185.1 of Cinara cedri. Lineage (NCBI taxonomy): Eukaryota > Metazoa > Arthropoda > Insecta > Hemiptera > Aphididae > Cinara > Cinara cedri. The sequence continues at coordinate 693,762 of CABPRJ010000477.1, read as the reverse complement.
CGAGTCGTGTCCGCATAATAAGTAATAATAAAAAAATGTATAAATTTTTTTTCTCTCTCGCAAACTATATTTTTTCAAAATAAATCTTTGCAAATGAAAAGTGCTATTTTAGACACAAATTACAAGAGGAAAAACACAACGTTTCGCTAATATATCATATACGCATATCACAGATCAAATCAAAAAATGTAAAACCGGTGTATCGACGTTTAGATTTTAAATTTTATAAAAAAAAACTGTTGGAAACCTAGAAATGTTTTTCAAATAAAGTATATAGGTACTACCAGACGAAAAATCCGCATAATTTTAGATGCGAATGATTAAGCGCGTAGATACTAAATGAAAAAGTGTTTAACCGATAAAAAAAAAAAGGCGACCTAAGAAGTGAATTGTTGAAAATTACGGTAAATGTTTTGTATAAAGTACAAAAAAAAAAAAAAAAAAAACATAAAAAGCAATTTTTCGAAAAATCGTTCGTACGCATCGTAGTTTAGTAAAACTTTAATAGTGTCTTCGCTATACCCTCGGAATTCATAGAACGCGGTTGGTGCCGGTAAATCTCCCGGAACTGAAATAATACTTTACACTTTTTGATAATATAATTTAAAATCCGTTTGCCGGATCGACAGATGATAAAGAATCGAGAAAAAAATGTAACAATTTGTCGGGTAGGTAATAATATACTCGTCGGTATAGTCGTTTGCTCACCTCGCAATATTATTGCACAGCAGTGCGATCCGCGAACGCAGTCGTCGCGTACACAGTCCGACGGTGGTTTTGTTTTTAACGAAATATTACGATTTGATTTTTTTTTTTGCTAAATTCGTTATACTTTTATACTGTTGTATTTTAGTTTATAACGGAAATTTCGTCACGGTTTACGCGAGATCCGACGCGAAAATCGAACGGTTTGCGCACGGGTTAATGTCGCGGACGGCCGGCCGATTTACGCCTCACCTATAATATTCTCGTTTTATTATCATTATTATTATTATTATTATTTTTGTTGTTATTGTTGTTGTTAATGTGCGCGCGATGACACGGCGGATATTTTCGTTCGGATGGAACCGCGCGCGGGAGATCGCGACGGAAAAACGTACGCGGAACGACGGACGCCACTACGCGTCCAACGGCCGATTCGTTTTACCGACGGCGGCGGCGGCGTCGGCGGCGGCGGCGGCGGCGGCGGCGGCGGCGGCGGCGGGAAAACGGCGAAAAACACGTCGCTCGCCGTAAACTATTGCTGCGCTTATGCCCGTAATGAACGGCCGGGGACGGGCGGCGTTTTTAATAATATCGCTCGCGTGGTGACGGGACGGCACATCGCGATGTACTGTACACTCGCTACCTCGAGGAAAACGGTTGCTGGAACGCGCCGCGAGATTTTGCGCTCTGCTCGCCGGGCCTAAAACCGTCGTCGTCGTCGCCGTCGCGGTCGTCGCCGGCGTAGTTTTTTTTTTTTTCTCCCCGTGCGGCGCGAAAACGCGCGCGGTTTTCACCCGAATAAGCGAAAAACGCGACGCGATGCACTCGATTTATTATTACAATACATTTTAGATTCTGAGTGGATCGAAGTAGCTACCTACTTATTACGGTATTTTGTTTTTGTTTTTTCTGCGGACGACTTTTCTGCCGGAGATCTCGCACCTCTTCCGAAAGGATATTTGGGAGGTACATTAGAGAGGGCGTTTTTCGATTTTCTCAAGAGTTTTCTCATCGAATGTGAAAAACCGAGGGAAAAAAAACTGAGGACAAACGGGAAAATATACGAAATATATACCAGTAAAATATTACGATTTTTTTTTTTTTTTTGCTGTAGACGACTTTTCTACCAGCGATTTTGCTCCAATTCAAAGTGATAGCAATGTTTCTATAAAAAGAAATTTGACTGGGTTCGTGAAAATTTTTTTTTTAGGTAGGCGGTGGTTTGTATTAACTATTTCGGAAAGTTTGCACGACTATTTTAATACTGCTTCGGCGCCACTGTAAGTTATTGCCATAGAGGCATAGACCATTGAGTTAATGGCATAATAATATCATGACATTATTATTACGAGTACTATTATTCTAGCCGACTTGTAATTATAACCGAAACCACGCCGTAGATGTTATCAAACGCACACACACACACACACACACAAATTAGTAAATCTAAAACAATACATACACACCTCGGAATAAAAAAAAAAAAACCTTCGTTCGGGACGAATAAAAACAATAATGATGGAAGTTCCCTATATCGTAGTGGACTCCGGTTTTCGGCAATAAATCAAAACAAAGCCAAAATGATGCGTCATTTAAATGTAATGCCGTAATTTGGAATAATATTATTCGATTCTTTCTGAGACAATGAGTGTACCCACATAAATGGATCACACGGTACATGTACCGATGTGGCCACTCTAGGTCCATTGATCGTATTTAAAAAAAAAAAAAACATATTTTTACATTCTCCAGATTTTTGAAAATTATAATATTGGACATGCTATAATTCGTATAACAAAATTTTTATTATTATTCGATGAAATCCTTTTTAAGATTAAGACACGATAATAATTATTATGGCATCTACCTATGACCTATAATTAAATCCGATTAAACCCGTAGTTTAGCGATTGTGACATGGACATAACATTATTATTCCGAGAACCAAAACGACGAAATTCAAAATAAAGGCGACACGTGATATGTAAACGGACATGGTACTTTTCCGCCAAAACGGCGGTTCCCCGATTTACACATAGCCGTTTTCCGCCAAAAACGAAAAAGGTACGATTACCGTGTTTCCGCCAAAATGTATTTTAGTGAAAAGACGTTTCCGCCATATAAAGTTTGGGAATTTGTACCTAATTTAATCAAGTTAAAATAATAAGTCAAATAATGCGATTGAATGATAGGATTTTTTTAATTCACAGCTTTAAATTACAGATGAAAAATTAAAATATAAACATAATTAATTGAAACAATTTTTACAAAAATGTACCAACGCATTTCATTGGACATTTTTTTTTTTTTTTCTCATTGCGTCTTCATTTGTTTTTAACCTGTTGAAAATGTATTTGCTTTTTACAATATTTGTATACTATTATTAGAACCGTTAATTTTTATATATGTATCCGTCTGTATTGTGTCTTTAAAGATTGTTTTAAATTTATTATCCATCTACTACCGATTATCTACCGCCGTACATATATTAAAAATTAAATATATATATATATTAAATTGGTTCCCAAACTATATTTGGCGGAAACGGGAATAGTACTTTTTTCGGTTTTGGTAGAAAAGAGCTGTGGCGGAAACGACCAATATTATTTTGGAGGAAACGGGTATCGTCCACACAAACCGAATCAGGCTCGAAATTCATCGACCGTCAATTCCCGCCGAAAATTTTTCAGAAAGAAAAGTTAGACACCCGACTAGATATTATTCACATTAAATTAAAAATAAATTAAATAAATTCCAATAAGCATAAATTCCAAAGTTTAGATAATAATATATTATGTGAAGATAATTCTTAAATTACGATAGGTAATTCTCTCGTAATATTGAACTAGATGATTTCTCGGAGAATGAATCAATCATAATTAAATTTTATCGAAATTTTAATTTCATAACACTACGCAAACATATTAAGCTGATAAGATCGACGACCGATTTTTTTTTTATCATACATTTGTCTCTTAACACAGATTACCGTCCATGTGCCCATTATAATAATATTATGAACACAATAATAATTATTGTGTATTGCTTATTAACTAAAAATTATTAAAAATAATACAAATATCTTAAACAAACGTATTACAAATTTTCATATAGATTTTTTTTTTTTTTTATTTAATTTTGTGAAGAACGACCACTGGCCACATGGTCGTACATTAGACACTGATCCACCCGGAAATTTCCTTGCATTCCGGTAGGTCCGCCTCTGTCGCAAATAGAACTGTATTCCGCTTTTTTACAGACGGGTAATTCTGTTGGCAATGGTTAGCGGTAATTTCTAACATTTGCCGGATCCTTATCACTGCCAGACGTCCGCCCTATAATATAGTATTTGATGCAGAATAATGCACCTACTGCCTGCAACTTAAGGAGTTGAACATGAAAACAAGTTTTCAATTCTTAAATTCTTCAATTTTCAAATGCTATTTCACACGAAGCTAATGTTCACGCGGCAAACGCGATTTAAAAACGCAGCGGTTTTTAAATGCTAATTTCATTTCCCTCTTTCACACCAGACGATTAATCGACGATGATGATCGACAGACGATTATTATTTTCATATCAAACAATCGATCTTTTATTTTACATATTTTAGCCGTGCAGACATCGCGGTTGTGTGAAGTGTTCATTTTTAGTCGTTCTGTACTTGCTCTTACAGATTTAATATTATTTAATCAGTTTTGTTATTACATTTTTTTTTTTTTTTGAAATTTACACTATTGAACGCGTTAGTGTTATTTATTGTACGTTATTGAAAACTCACTATTTTATTTTTTATTTTTTAAAACTGAAAGTTTATTAAAAATATTAAAACCATACTAAAATAAAATAATATCATCAATATTGATCAACCTATATCGACACGTTGGTGGTCGATATTTGAATGATCGCGACGAACATTCGCGTCGGTTATCGAACCGTTTGCACAAAGCCCAGTCGAAACGATATGCGTTTGATTTTAGTCAACCGCAGCGATGAGCGAACGTTCGCTTAAAATCAAACAGAAGCGATTTCTTGCGATTGTTCGTGGCTTGTAATCCGGGCGATTATTTTCGTGTGAATACGTTGACTTACAATATAAAGCTGTTGAATTTTGATCGAATGTTCGAATGTTTGGTGATATCAAATCGCGTTCGCCGCGCGAACATTCGCTTCTCGTGTGAAACAGCCTTTATAATTTCGGGAAAAAACTTCTAGGAAATTATTTTAAAATACAATTTTAAAAATTTAACTACAGTACCTGACCTACCTAGTTACAAAAGTAGTTATTGAATCTATATCGTTTCATTGCGGTTTAATAAATATGCCTAGACGCGTTGTAGGCGCTACACCCGGTCAATAATAGAATACGTTCCCCTCGTATAGGTAATCTTGTTAATCTCGTTAATAATAATTATTGTCCAAATGGCAGAAGAAAATATAACGATTTTTCGTTTACAACAACGCATATACACGGTCTACCAAATATCATGACAAATATTACATGCGGTACGTGTTTTTTCGAAAAACGAGATATTTATATGAAAACTTTTTGAAATTATACATACTAAAATATTGCATTGTCCTTGTTTTATTCACTTTGATTTTTAAAGTTAAAACGGTTAGTTAGTTTTGATTTTCGAATATAACAACCGAAATCTAAAATTCCAAAAATAACAGAGCGTTAATTTAAATAAATGTTGGTATTGATAATTTTGATTTCCGTCAACCCGTTGACGAGATATTAAACATTTATAAGTTTAGGTGGGGGAGGGAGAAATGGAGCATAATTTGTTTGGTGTACTCTGCCCCTAGCTAAACTTAAATGTCTCGTAACGAGCAATTCAATAAAGCGTTACAAACTGATCACGGCTTTTACTTATAACTTATGAGATATTATAATATATATACACATATGAGTGGTTCTCGGTCGACAATGTAAAAATGTTAACAGAGTTATAAATTCCGCTCAGTGTTATCAACTATTTTATAACACGCTACAGCTTTCAGCACTGAATTGAACGTGATTTTGAGATGATAAATTTTGCACGAGACACTTCGTATACCCATAAATAAATGTATAAGATTATAAAAATAAATGTAATTATCGTACAGTTTATGAACTGTTCATTTATCAATTGAGTTTTTTTTAAATCATCATTAATAAGCATAGATGAACATGAATATACTTGTAAATTTTTCTGAGCGTAGCGAGGGAGCTATTGGTTTTACAATATTGTTTATTTTTTATTTTTTTTTTTCTTTGTTCTAGTCTGTGGGCATGTTTTTTCCTCCTCCGGTTTTTGCTTTCTGAAAGCTGAAGTTGTCTAGATTGTACTTTAAAAAGGTCATTTTTTTTGATTTTCGACGCCATTTTTTAAATAAAAGCACTTAAATGGAAAAAAAACGTAGAAAAACGGAAAATTTCACGATTTCATTATTTTATAAAACCACGGACGTTTTCTTACAGAAAAAATGATTTAATCAAAAAATTACAAAATACTTTTTTGGTTGCCTTTTTGGTTTACTTATTTATGGTATCATTTCCAAAACTTTTGAGCCACTTTTGAGCTTTTAAGGAATTATACATTTTGGGAGTTTTTTGCTTTAATTCGGTTATCAAATACACATAGAGACTTGAAACTTGGTAATAATACTTATATTGAACTTACCTAGACGTGGTAAAATTTCCAAAATCATCGGACCGCTTTATTTCCTTTTTTACATTTTTTTTACAATGGTTCTTAATTTATTTTTTTTTATACTGTAAACCACTTTTATCATAAAAACTTGCTCCGATGTATAAGTGTAGCACCTTTTCTGAAAATAAATTTTATCTTATTGGTAAATACAAAGGTCATATTTTGATTTTAGTAAAGGTATTTAAAATAAAAGCGACTAACTTGGAAAAAAAATACGATCTTTTTACGATTTCATTATTTTAAATAAGTACCTATCATGTTTTCTAGCACAAATATGGCTCCAGTTAAAAAACGACAAGAAACCTTTTTTGTTGAATTATTAATTTTGTTATTAATGATTCCGGTTTTTTTTTTTTTTTTTTTTTTAATAAGCGTTTTGAAATCAAATTTAAACGAAAATCGCAAAAAAAATGTAAGACACTTCAAATTATGTATTATCGAACTGCGCTCGGAATCGTCTTTCGTCAGCAAAGGTTTATTGTTGCTTACAGTTATAAATGAAATAACCCTATATTTCCTACCTTCCCAACTTCCCAACTACAACAGTGGCTGCACCCATCCCCAGTATCAGCTCTTTTTTTCATATTGTTATGCTGTATTAACTGTGAATAATAAATTAATGATATTAAAAAAAAATCCCGAGACAAATATACAAATAAAGATAAATGCAAAAAGCAATTTCTCAATTTGTATAATTTTTCCTTTCAACAGAAGAATAATACATTTTACTTTATCTAATTTTAAAATATTGTCAACTGCTTTCAATATCTATTCTAAACTTGTTGATTTATTGAATTATTTTTTAACAAAACAACAAAAATATTAAACTATTTATTTTGCAATTGATTTTTTTTTCATGCTCTTTTTTAATAAAAAATAAATGGACGTCATAAATTACTTATATGTAATTAATAATATTAACGAAAAATTCTCAAGACACGTGTACTAATAAAGATTAATGCACAAAGTAATTTCACATTCTTAAAAAATAATTTCTTTTTTTTCTTTTTAATAGAAAAGGAGTATAATTTATTGTATTTATAAATTTGTTGTTTATCTAATTTTACAATATTGTTACCTCTTTTTTATACATATTTAATCATCTATTTTTATCTTGTTGGTATTATTGTTTTTTTGGTTAGTAATAATATTCATATTTCTATACGAAAGTACAATGCAAAATGCTCAAATAAATATAAAGAACTTTGTCAACATAAATGTAAATAATAAAAATATCAACAGTTATACAAATGATAGAACTAGATCATCTAGAATTTAGAAATACTTTGGTGGAATGTGTCAATTTAAAATAGTAAAAACACTGGTAGATATATGTTAACAATGTTAATACTCATAACTTTGAAATTTATACTTGTTTTAGTAAAATATAAGATGAACAGTATTTTGGTTTATTTTTTATAGGTACATATAACATTGGCATGAAGAGTTTTACTTTTTTATTTTTATTAATACTTAATATAAACAAAATAACCAAATTGTATATTCAACAAACATGAGTCTTTTCATTTCCTTTTTAATAGTATACAACCTAAACAAAACAATTGTACAAAAAAATGGAATGTAAGTATTAGTTAAAAAATATTTCACCTTTTTTTAAAAAACCAGGAAATTCAAAAAAAAAAAAATTATTTTATTACTCGAAACATTTGAGCCATTTTTAAGCTGTTTATTCAAATTTTAATATTTTTGTTGAAATTCAGTTAAAAATATTCGTATTGACTCTATGGACTTAAAATTTGGACAAAAATGTATATTTGCCTTTTATAGACGTGGTAAAATTTTCAAAAAATTTAAGTTATTTTTGAGCTATTTATAGACACTTTAATTTTGTGAGTTTTATACAAAAAATTTTTTCGGTAGGTTTTTTAGACTTAACAGAAATGCTTGAAAATTTAACAAAAGGTTCATTAAGAATCTTATTTTGTGGTCAAAACAAATTTGAATTTAATGTAGTATATTTTATAAAGGAATTTCAACATCAAATGTTGACGAAAATCGTTTGAGTAAAAAATTATTTGGAATAAACCTAATTTTTAAATTTGTTTTTTTTTTTAACATATGTATATTGCCGATTTAAGAATGATGATGAGGTCAGAATTAAACGGACTGACTAAGTTTCGAAATTGTAACTTTTTGAAGTTCTGATATTATGCGGATATTTTATGATATGTTCAATAACTAAATATTGTCTTATCTACAGCATGTTTGCCATAGTCAAATAGTTATATACCCTATTCACTATTGGTATCCTGTTTTTAAACAGGGAAAAATCCAATGCATTTTAGGTGTACTTTTAGGTATAATATTTCGGCTTTCGTTTTTCCTGTGAACACCTACCAGCAATTTTGCTCCGATTTATGCTTCTGAACTACGGTCAGAATCGTTTTCTCGTTAGTAATGGTTTATCGTTGCTTATAGATATACATTAAATTACCTATAATAGTGGCTGCACCCGTCTCCTTTATCCTAGTTGGTCTTTTTTTTTCGGTTTTTCACATTTAATGGGAAGACTTGAGAAAATCGAAAAATGACCTCCCTAAAGTACCTACTCACACCGATTCCCTTTCAGCAATGGTGCTACACTTAAAAATCAGAGCTAGATTTCTGGTAGAAAAAAAAACATCTTTTTAAAACCATAGGCTTCTTCATTTCACTTAGAATCTAAAACAATCAATGACATCTAACAAATCGATTTTGTCTGCTTGCATTAATATACAGCAATTTTGTAGACGTTTTTCTAAGGTCCGTGTTAATCCTAATTGGTTTTATTTGAATCTCCTACAGCATCTATAGCTAATCTCTCTTCAACCGCGAACATTACCATTTCTATTACATACAATCCATACAGATAATATGTAAAAATGTAAAATCATCAAAATCAGACTTCTAATAATAACAAATTCAAAGCATCAATTTTTCGGTAACTATGCGATCTAGAGGACAAGTAGAAAGCAGTTGGTCTCTCGATACGGATCACGACCGAACATTTGGCATTAATACTGGACACGACTATAGGTATATTTAACTATTTGAGGTATATCTTTAATCGTGCTACTACTCCATGGGCGACCCCCGTGAAATCCTGATTAGTACCGTTGGCCACTCTCTTGTTACCACGATTTAAAATATATTTAGGGTAAATCTTTTGTCGTGCTTATTACTTAGGCCCTCTAACTCCGTGAGTTTTTTCTTACTCTATGGTTTAAAAAGTTGCACAATACGCCAAACACGTCGATTACGGAACGATTATGTTAAAATCGTATTGTCTACACTGTACTTATCAATCATTGGATTTCGGTTGTTTACGGACGGTTTATCATCGGTTCACGATTGTTGAATTATCAAATAGCTGTTGTCGTTCAGTCGTTCATTGTAGTTGAAAATTTCGAATTGAATTCGTTTTATTATTAAATGAGCGAGACTTTTGAGCAATCTTAATTGGCCCGGCGTCCGAATCTTATTAACTATTAGTTACAATTAAATTCAAGAACTCGAGGCCGTCGTTGTTTATTATTATAAAGTGTCATGGGTCGAAGGAAGAGTAAAAGAAAGCCACCCCAGAAAAGGAAAGCCATAGAACCGCTGGACACACAGTTCAATTGTCCGTTTTGCAATCACGAAAAATCTTGTGAGGTTAAAATGTAAGTATTGTGTATGTATTAATGTGTGCGGAAAGTTGTCTCGTTCGTCTCTCGGCCATAATCTCTTGAGTGGTATCTTCGCTATTTTCTTCAGGTCGCATATATTACGGTTTGGTAAATATTTAATTTCTTTCTTCCGCCGACAAATCATTACTTACATGTTATAAATTTTACAGGGACAAAAGTCGTAATATAGGTAAAGTATATTGCCGCGTTTGCCTGGAATCATTTCAAACCACGACCAGCTTTTTGTCAGAACCTGTGGACATATACAACGATTGGGTAGATGCGTGTGAAGAAGCTAATTAATAGCGGGTGGCTACAAACCAAAGTAATTGAAACAAATATTTATTGTTTATATGCGTTGAATTAATTTGTTTCACTTTATACATTTTATTTTGATGAAAACGTTCCGCCTAATCATATCCATTCAATTATTAATTATTGAAATTAACTATAAATCAATTACTGGTTTAATTACTGTTATGAGTAATATCAGTATAAATTGATCGATATACAGTTTTTACCCATCTTCAATTTGGAGACAAGTCATTTACTTAGGCACTTAGAAAGTGTATAATGACATACACCAACGGTTTCCAAACTTTTTTGGTTCACACAATCATAATAATTCAAAATAAATAATTGTTCCTCCAATGAATAAATTAACTACAATTTTGTATCACTTAAATATTTATATATTTTCTTAACAAAAAAAATCAACCATAAATATTATTTAATTTCAATTATAATGTAACCAAATATTTTTATTTTTATGAAAAAAAAAACAACAACTATAAGTATTTAATTTTAATTTGAACAATGTGTTCTTTTTGTTCAATAATTCTTAAAAATTAGGTAACAATGTTGTAACAGCCACGCACATTTCTTTTTCAACATTAAGTTTTTACCAATATTTTGATTACAATACAGCCAGTATAGAAAATCCGGCTTCACATAAATATGATATTCCAAATGGTAGTAATATACGCAAACTTTTACTGTTTAACCAATTTAACAATATTCCATGAATGCCAAAAGTAGATATTTTATCTTAAAAAAAGGTTTAATAAGAACTATTTAATATAGGCACCAAGTATTAAAGAGTGACACTATCAATTTCAAAATTTGACTCATCGTGTTAAATTCAAAAACTTTAAAAGTACATTTTTTTTCTTAAACCCCCACCCTCAGATACGGCATTGATCAAAATCGCTATTATGAAACCATTTAACCTACATTGTGTACAAAATATAAACCAAAAAAATTCTAATTATTTGAAAATCAGAGTTTAGAATATATAATGCCTATTTGAAAACATAATAATTGTGCTGATAAGTTTGTTAACGTAACTAATGTGTAAAGTTTTATGTTATAATATACTACTTGCTCCTTAATTAATCAGAAAGAAATCTGTATTTATTAGATAATGATACGTATGAGATTGACAGATTTTTCATTTACTAAAGGTGTAACTTTTTTACCAGATAAAAGGTTGTTTGAAACATCCCATCCAATCATCCATCTGCATCAGTTTTCAAATATATTAGATTAATTAAAGAACAGATGAATAGTGAAAATAGTTTTGATCAATATCTCTTATTGTACCCAAAATTATTATTTTTATATTTTTCTATTAACATTAAATATTATTATGATATATTCACAAAATAACTAATATATAAAATTAACTTATAATATTTATTAGAGTTGTTTATAATTAAAATTAATTTTATAAGAAGAAAATTATTAGGAACTTATATTATTATTTATTACTAAATTAAAATAAAAAAAAACAAACATAAAAAGTTTCTTTTGTATCTATTTAACTATTAATATTATATAAAACCAGAATTGAGGTCTTATAAAACTTAAAATTAACAAAGAAAAACTCTAAATAATCAAGAAAAGTATTTTCAAATATTATATTTGAACTCATAACATAATATAAATTTAGAATAGAACTGCTTAATTTAATGCTAATTAAATTAAAATGCTAAACGTCTGGAACATTAATTAATTATAATATATGTGTAAAATGTAGAAACCCAATCTGATTTATATAACTTGTTGGTACTATTATAATATGTTATAATCAAATACATACTGATAATTATAGGCTCTCTTCATTCTTGTTAAAGTGCTATAATATTCCTCATTACCAATTATATTAATATTGATTTTTTTTTTGTTTTTTTTTTTTTAGGTTCTACAAATTAACAGATACCAAAATATTTTTAGTTCGGTTTCAGCATGATATTATAACTTTGTATACTAGAAATATTATCGGTGTTTTTTTTTTTTTTTTTGTAGTCACCCTATATATATATTAAATTGTATAGTAGTTAAATCTTACATACCAATATTATTGCAGTCATGACATACCAATACGCATATTTTTTAATGGACTTGATCTGTTAATCATACTAAATTTATATAATAATGTTTTTTTATCTTTTATATTATATTTTACCTATTCTTTATTAAATCTATTATTGTGTGATATGATTCCAAAATTTTATAATATATCATTAAATTATTATTTATACAAAAACAAAAATGTATAACCTAAAATTAAAATACATAATATTCCAAGCTAAGTTTATTCTTCGTCTTTTTTGATTTCACTGAAATGTGTTAAGTTGTTCATAATACTATTTATGATGTGACTTAGATAATTCTTTTTTATACATGGATGAAATAAAACATTTTATTATGCTTTTTTGAATACTAATTCACTCTTTGCATGGTGGCAACAATATAATATACATAATGTATTATTTTATTGTTACATTATTAATAACAGTAACAATAAGTTTTCAAAATAATTTCACAGATTTTTCTAAACTGTTTGATCGTGTTGATCATTTATTACTTTTCTAAACTATGGACTTGTAAGATATCAGTGAATCACTTCACTTCTGGATTCACTCTCGCCTTACAAAACTTATCCCTGTACGCCAGAATTCAAAACTCATCATTGCCTTCTACCCTTCCTCTGGTATCCCTCAAGGCGTAGTTCTCTCTCCTCTTCTCTTTGCCCTATTCATAAACTCTACATCTTCCGTACTCAAGCATGCTAAGTTAATGATTTTTGCTGATGACTTGAAACTATTCACGCATCTCTTCTCTCTCTGACTGTCACTTATTACAATTAGATCTAAATTGATTGGTTTCTTGGGATGAATCCCTTGGCCTCCATTTAAATTTCTTCAAATGCTCTCAGTCATGACTTTCCTGCATGCATACTGTCTTTCAATTTAACTACCACATAAATAACTTGCTAATAGCATCTTCCAGAGCCTCTGTAATCTTGGTTTCACTTAAAGACCTACTCTCTGTCCTTTCAAGCATATTGAAATAGCCTGCTGCAAAACCCTCAGATACTTTGGGTTCATTAACCGAACATCTCAATAGTTCCATCTTCTCTCCCCAGTCAAAACCATTCACCAGTCACAACCTGCTCCCTTGTTCGTCCTATCCTAGAATACAGCTCTGTCCTCTGGGACTCTTTCACATCATGTGGCAAATCCGCTATCAAGCATGTTCAACATAAATGTCAAAACTTAGTCATCTTCCGTTTCAATATCCCCCACCAAACTCATGATTATTCCTCCATTCTCCAAGATTTACAACTAACTAACCTTGCTGATCGCATGTACTTATCTAACATTAACTTTCTTTCTAATCTTATCTTCAGCAAAATAAATTCTTCTTCTTATCTCAACTAACTTTTAAAATTCTCTTCCTCTTACCCGCTTTTCATCACCTTTCATAATTCCGCTCTCAACTCGCCCATTTCTCGCCTTATATGCGTTGCCAACTCGGACCCCTCCTTCAACCTGAAACCTATTTTCTTATTATCTACTTGCATTGTTATGGACTTGCCTTGTATATTAAATAAATTAATAAAATATTATTTAAAGTGAGATTTTTAGTTTTATTGGGGGGAGGGTATCACCTATTTCCATCCATCCCAATGAGTTGCTCGTGCCTTACAATCTGTTTTTCTTCCTAGCTCTTTCACATCATTCTTCACTACATGTTCCCTAGATTTTTTTAGTTTGATATTTATATTTAATAACTGTACCATTAAAATTAATTAATTTGCATAGTATATTTACGAGTGTACGTACTTTAATACTATTGTAATATTAAAATATTTAGAACCCAGAAAATTAATACCGCGACATGTATATACCAGGGTAGGTAATTATATTTACACGATGAATTCTACGAATTGGAACAATTATAATTTTGAGATTTTGAAAAACGTATTTATTCCAATTTATAATTGTTCCAAAATATATTGCTCCTTATCAATGACTATTTTCTCCGCAAGACACTTGTTCCAATGATGTGTTCCAAAAACAATGTGGAACAAATAACAATTGGAACATTTTTTTTGTAGTACAACCACCAACAGCCAATCTCCCGTCGTCAAAAGTGCTAAATAATGTTTAATCTCTTAGATCATGTACAATTGCATATTGTATGTGATCTAAGTTCGTGATAGTTTATTTATGTCAAAACAGCCAAACCATTGCCAATTGCCAAGTACAAAATACACTACTGACTAGCGACTATATATATAGTATATACCACTTCAGAATACAGACTGTGCTCACTTATTAATCATTTTCGACTCTTCTAAAATTGCAAGTAATCGCAATTACGCATAAGTTGTATTGCGGACATAGACGTGATTACAGCAAGTTAATGCGACATTGCTACGTACATCGTGATATAACAACAATTGAATTTCGCGTGTTATGGACAGTAACCCGGCAGTTAACGCTCGTTTGCAAAAATTAATAGACGACCCTTGGCGTGAAGAAAATTTGTCGTTTGACGAAATAGTCGTTCCTATTAAAGAATTACCCGATCCTGAAGCCGACGCTACCGAGGCGCATTTGACACTCACTCAACAAGACACCAAGTGGACCGATTTAGCTCTTTCGAAAATACTCATCGATAATCCATTACCGCCACCACCACGTTGCTAAACACGAACAATCAAAATTATGGAGTTTCCAGATCTTGGAAAACGATGCACACACAAGGACTGCGAACAATTGGATTTTTTGCCAATCGAATGCACTAAATGTCAAGGTGTATTTTGTATGGACCATTCAGAATTCTCCAATCATTCTTGTTCCCATGTCGAAAATACAGAAAGCCGAACAAAACAAGTAAGAAGTATTGGGTAACCGATAATACTTTTTCTTACAGATATATAGGTATACGGGGTAATCAATTTGGTGCAAACAGCTCTACAATTTTACACTTTTGTTATTTTTAGGGATAAAACCACTACCTACTTATAATTTTAAAATGATACCTATGTTTAAAATTCTACTAATAGATAAAGTATTAGATAAAATAAATTTTGATATTGAAATTTTTGATTTCCATCAGATCGTTGACAAGATATGTATGCCACTTTTCAGTTTAGGTCAGTTTAGGGAGAGTAGTGAAGAATCATTTTTCGCACGGCATGCGGTGTTTTAATAATGCACAGTAAAATTACCTTCTCCTGACCCAAATTTAAAAATAAAATAATTTGTCAACAGAATTACGGAAATAAAAAATGTTAACACCAAACTTTATTTTAATTAATACTCAATTTATTTATGAAATTTTAAGTACAGGTTATCATTTAAAAAATGGTTTGAAAATCAAAAATATATAGTGGTTTTATAATCAAAAATAAGGGCGACGAAAAATAACATTAATGTAAAATTTTAGAGCTGCTTTTTTCTTAAATTTTCTATAAAATAATTTTGGAAAAGTTAATCATTTCTGAGATAATATGAGTGTTACCCTAGATTGATCACTCTGTATTATTTATGGTAAACCAAGCAATTGCCTAAGTAGAAAATAATACAATTAAAAACTCATTCTACCTTAAAACTAGTACACATGGATCTTATCGTTCAACAGAAGAACAAAGTATTATCATTATATTTATTTTGCTGGAAGTTAGTTCATTAGTTGTATGATGTAGGGTAAAAATGGTGTTTTATGACGTGTAATGCAAGAAGGGACTTAAAATAAATGACAACAAAATTAAGGAGTTTATAACTCATGAAATGAGTTTTTTAAGAAAAGTAGTGTTAGTTAGGTGCTGGCAATCAACACGAGATAGGAGATTTAGTTATAAGAGGATTGGCTGATGTTCGTGGGGCAAGCACTACCTTTTTGAAACAGGCTTTAAAGTATAGACTACAAAACGTCTTCTGGACACATACATACAATCTGAAAAATGCCTAGCTACCATGTCTTGGATGTCTCATACAACTGAGTCATATTCCAAAACTTGCCACACAAAGGCGCAACAAAAAGAATTTAATACATTTATCTTCTTAAACTTTTTGGATTTTAAAAAATGTTCATGTCTTGAAAATATTGTGGCATGACAGTGAAAAATGATTAGAATATTAAATGTCTTTGCCAGAGGAAACTTGGTTGTTTAAAAGCACTAATGACTGCGTTGCAATATTTTATTTATTAATTGTCTGATTTTAGGCGACAACTTGGTACGAATGCACATTCAATGGTTGCAATACAAAATATGGCTGTGAAATGCAATGTATTAAATGCCTTCAACATTTCTGTCTCCTCCATAGACATCATGGCTGTTTTGATGAACTCACAACAAAAGAGACAAAGAAACTTTTAAGAGAAGCAGCCAAGAAATCTCAAAATCAATTTTCAATTGTTAAAGAAGAAGCTGATAAAAAGGTACCTGTTTGAATCTGAATCTTCATTTTAATTATAATTGATAATTTCATTATTTATTTACATAGATTGAAGCTACGCTACGGCAAGCAGAACTACAACCTCAAAAGAAAGGTATGGTCCAACAAATTCGTCTAATGAAACTCAAAGGGAAAGCGTTGGGTGACAATAAAATACCAATGTCAGATAGAATTTATTTTTCTATCCATCCACCATTCAAAAACAACCAAATTATTCCAGCTGTACCCTTATTTACTAGTAAAAATTGGACAATTGGACGGACTATAGATTTATTTGCTTCGCGATTGAAAATTGAAAATTCAAATAACAAACTCAATTCTCTTAAACTACATTTATTCAAACTTAATGATGGTAAACACATATCAGAAACAATGGAACATGCATTTTCTGATTTGATTTCAAAGGAGATTATTAACAATGGCGATTCGTTAATTCTTGATTATATTAGCCCTAAAATAAAACCTGAAATAGAATCAGACAAATTATTGCAATACCAACTCTCAAATGTATAAATATAAATAATTCGAATATCAATTTTACCAAAATAAATTTTTTTTTTTTCAGTTTCATCAAATTGTTAGATTTAGACTAATAAATTATATTCAAAAAAAATTGTGTTAATTTTTGAATTAAAATTTGGAACTATGGTAATTTTAATGTTAGAATTTTAGTATTATAAAATTATTTTAGGTTGAAATTTATTGATGGTAGTTTGTTTTAAGTAGACCATCAAAATTTTAATTTTTAATTATTCCTTTTTTAAATTTAACTTTTGTACATAAATATTATCAATATTAGATAATTGTTGCAATAGATTTTGTATACTTAAGTTTGATAAATTGACTAAGATAATCAATGTTTAACACAATTTCATTATATTTGGTCTATTTTGTGCAAATTCTTTGCATACTAAAATATCTTAAATCAATTTTTATTACTTTTATAAAATTGTGTGTACTTTTGTGATTTTTCAAATATGGATTAAGTAAACAAATTGATATAATATGCCATTATAATTTAAATACAAACATCTATAATAAATATAAAAATATTAATAGTAATTTTTATTGTAATCAACCAGCAGTCATTTCAACTAACAATATAATTTTATTACTCGATTACCGATGTATTGCGTTTTCGATTTGATTGAACAAAAACAAATTACATTATATTTTTGGCTAACAATTCTCAAAAGAGTTTTATTGATATGAAATATCATTATTTGAAAAGTTACAAACCAGACATAACATATTTTTGTAAAACAAATTAATTAGAATATTAACAAACAAAAAATAATAACAATGATTTGACTTAATTAAATTTAGTACTGTTACTATTATCGTCTATAAGGTAGAACAAATAGAATGATTGGTCCTTTTTTACTCCTCCAGGTAAGTTGACCACCAGAACCTTCTCATTCTTATCAACTTGCACCCTTATGGCTTTTCCTCGTACTGCTTCCAGTTCAGTTAGTTCGATTCTAATTGTATGGCTCAGCAATAAGTTTTTAACAAATTCTACCAAAGAACTAGTTTGTGTCGACGATAATAATACATTACAATTTAAATTCTTTAATACTTGTTTCCATAAGTATTGAAATAGTGTAAGCAATATCATTTTTAATATTCTATTTTTGATGAATGTCAATAACAATATATCTAATTGAGTTTTTATAATATTGTTGGGTACTTTAATAACATTTATAAACACATTAAACGGTTTGAGATGACTATAATTATTATAAGAATGTCTATTATAGGATCGTTGACGTTCAGTTTTGCTGTTTGTCCGTCTGTATTCTTCGTACGGCGGTGACTTATAGCGGTCATAAAAAGAACTTGAAGACCAGTTATCTGATGTACCAGTATTATTAAAAGAAGAACCTAAAAAAAGAATGTAGTTTTCAATCATTACCTTTGAAATGTATATGTGAGGCCTTGTTGACCTTTTATACTTAGGAATTAATGAAGCATACAAAATGGATAATAATAGTTTATAAAATCATATCAATAGTCTAAACATTAAAAACAGTTGAATATATTGTTAATATGAAAATATACAAGAAAAAATCAAATTAGTTTGATATTTTTCACCAAGTGTTTTATAAAATTATAAATGTAATAATTTTTATAAATTTTAATAAAGGTAGGTTTTTTTACATTGTACTAGTTAAAATTACCAATAAAACAAAACTCTGTAAAATACATAAAAGTGTTAAGTATATAACCGCGTATGGAATTAGTAAAATATATAATAGTAACATTGGCACAAAGTTTAATATTTATTTTGAAATGGATTAAAATATTAAATTAATCATAGCATAAAAATTGATATTAAGATTGAAATGATATAAAAACTAACGGGAATAAAATATTTAAAATGTAAAATATTCAATAAATACTCACTATTATTGTATTTCATTCGACTAGACTCATTACTTAATACATCATATGCTTCCTTAATGTCTCTAAATTTCTGAGTAAGTTTTCCTTGGTTTTTGTCCGGATGGTATTCCATAGCCAGTTTGTAATAGGCTTCTTTGATTTGCTTTTGATTAGCATTTCTTGAAACACCAAGAATATCGTAATAGTTTTTTGACATTGTCAATACAGCAGTAACGTGTACATGGCGGTTCAAGACAAAGAACCTTGATGTTTTTCTGGGTACTGTGGCAAAGTTTAATTTAAAACATTTCAGTTGAACCTTATGGTACTGCGAAGCAGTAAATGTTAGAACATTTATAGATGAGGCAACTGGTTTTCCAGAAAACATTGTTCGAAACACATATCGAGCGGCTGATAAACCTACAGCATAAACCTGTATTAAAACATGACATATATTTTGTGTTTGCAGTAAAATGAATATCAAAAAATAAAAAAAAATACTATAGGCGTAAGTACTTACTCATTGTTGTCGGTGGACTATCACTCTTTGGCCATCATTGTATAGGTATTAAGATTTAGAATTACCTACAATATCGATGGTCGTTTTTAAAATGTATTAGTATTTTCTTTTCATAATAAGTATATCATAATTTTCAATGAGTCGCTGCTGTTTTGACTTTTGGCGTATAAACATATTGTTTTTTTATTTCATATAAATACCTATATATACGCGGGACAGGGATACTTGTTCGAATATGATAAAGGTCCAACAAAAGTTCAAATGACAACAGATGATATGATATACCACGGTCTTAGAAGATAAGGCGGGACAACCTCTATCTTATCAATGTTCCGCTTAATCGCGTTTTTATATAAACCTTGGTCGCCATAGTATACTTGTCTATGACCGTCATAGACCTTTTACAACAGATTATTGATTATAATCTGTGCCATAGATTCCTTGTCCGTATTTTCTTTTTTCTTTCAATAGAATTATATGTATATCTAATTCATGTCTACGCTTTTACTAATAAGGTCTCCGCTAAAATTGAGCACTGCCAATTGTACGTTTTCAAAGTTAAGTTAAAATCATTCTCTTCGCCGAAAAAATTGTTCGTGTACCCGTAACCCGTGTGTTCCTCGATAACGTAAATACCGGTCGGGTCCGAGTGCGCTCGTCGTCGTCGTCGTCGGCGACGAAATTTGAATACACGACGGGTATACGATGACGGCCCGGTCGGTCGACGAACGACGCGCGCAGACCCGGCACGCCCTCTCGCGGTACAGAACACAGATAACGCAGCTATAAGCGATAAGCGAGCACTACGAGTCGACAAGTCGACAACCGTCAAAGTGCCGAGGGGACCGATGTGCTTGTTGCGCACGCGTACTTGTCGCACGTTTATCACATTGTAACACCGCCGGGCCACCAGATGGCGGTGATAGATACGTGATCGCGCGAATTCGATCAACTGCGCGTGATATGAATTTCACGCACGCGCATTCGTTCCAACTTCCAACTTGGTTACGTTTGCTTCAAATATTTAACCTACAGCCCTATCCGTAATATACGTTTCTGAAGTTTGAAACCGTAATTTATCGGCTATTACTTACTTGTAGGTCATTTATATCTGGTCATGTTATAATTTTGAAAACACAATTCGTCACAGATACAGACAAAATTTAAACGTCGATATCAATTCGCCATAATATTGTAAGGCTCCCGCCGCCGCCGCCGTCGTTTTTTTTATCGCGCCAACCCGTGTCATGAGCTCCTGGTACACACATCGCGGTTTCGACGACGTCGTCACCATAGGCTCCTCCCCGGCGGCGTGGCCAACGTCGCTGTCAAAGGCTCACCGCCCCGTGCCGGCATTGACTTCGCCGCGGCACCGACGTCAGCCCGCCGCTACAATAACAGGGCATCATAAGATTTTCGTCGTATCATTCTAGACAAAGGACGTGCCCGCCAATCCGATTTTTTATTCAAAAATACACTCTGGGGGGGAAAGTTCTCGCGTCTCACGTATGGTCCGAATTCGATGATTATTTTTCTGTCGGAAAGAGGAAAATTTCATACGAATCGCATTCAGTTAGGTTTTTCGAAAATTCAATCGCAAACTTTATAGCACGTTTTTTTTTTTTTTTTTTTTTAAAGTTAATTTAAAATTTATTTTACCAACCATTATTATACCGTTTCTTTGGAACTAATGTTGTCTGTAGAATATTTTTGTCTTATCAATTTTAAAAAGACGTCCTGGGATAATGGGGACGGATGCAGCTACTTTTTTTGGGTAATTTGATGTACACCTGTAAGCAACGATAAACCATTGCTTACGAAAAAAAACGATTTTCTATTCTCTTCAGTTACAGTTCAGTCGATAGTAACGATATTTTGTCAATAATATATATACCATATTATAGTAAAATAATGAAACTGGCTACGTATATTTTCTTTAATCAATTCTTTGTACCGATTTCCCCGGTTTTCCTACGTTTTTCCATGTTTTTTACCAGTTTTTCACATTTGCAGAAAAAACTCCGGAGAAAATCGAAAAACGACCTCTCTAAAGTACTTCCACAGTGAAATTTCATTTCAGAAAAATTGCTATCGTTAAGAGTCAAAATTGTTGACAGAAAAGTTGTTCACGGAAAAACAAAATCGTAATATTATACAAATATATTTTGTACGTTTTCCCGTTTTTTTTTTTCGATTTTTCGACGATTCCATGAGAAAACTCGAGAAAATCGAAAAATGATCTCTCTAAGGTACCTTCCCACACCGATTTCTCTTCAAAAAAGGTATTACACGTAAAAATCGGAACAAGTACTCTGGTAGAAAAGTTGTCCACAGAAAAATAATATAAAAAATGTAACATCTTGCAAAATATACATTTTCATGCAAAACGATTATAACGAGATATAGTTCAAAAACTAAAAAAAATGTATTCTAGAACTTAATTGCTGGAGACCCGGATTAAACAATTACCATACAATTTTGTAGTTTATTTGGATACATATTGAAACCATTTAAGGGGGTGGGACTGAAAAAAACACCTATATGACTAAGGGGCTCCTTAATAAATATATAAAATGTAATTTTTATTTATTTTTAACTTTTCTTATATTTTCATATTTAATATATTTTATCAAGTACAAATCAAAAACAATTTTTGTTTTTTTCTATGTATTAATTTACTAAAATATACTTATTAACCATTTTTTTCTTTTTTTTTAAGGCCTAAACTGTTTTTATAGGTTGGTACAGGAGTTTTATGTAATACATTTTAAGAATATGTTTTTAGGCTTTCTTTTAATCAAAATATTTATTTTTTTTTTTATGAAATATGTAAAATATCCGGAAAACTAATAAAAGTATAAATTTAAAACAGCTAATATAACATCAAATTTTTAATCAACAAGTATACACGAATCTATAGGTGTTTATAATTTATAATTTATTATGTAGTTAATGAATTCAGACTCTATAAAATACATTTTCAATAAAAAAAAAAATTGTGGATAAAATATTAATACATTTTTTATCACCTAATTATGACCAATGATGTGTAGTGTGTAAACCCCATCATCAAATAATCAAAATATATTTTTATAACTGAAAAAAAATACATTCTATCTATTGATGAATAGTTATTCAAACTTTAAAGATATATTAATTAGTATTGTCATATTGACACAAACATTTATAAAATACGAGTAAACAGATGTTAGGTAGAATTAAGTTGTGATATTATCGTTCATTGTTATCAAAGTGAATGGTGGGGAAAAGTAGCAAACACACAATTTTTTTTTTTGATAAACTAGATAAAATATTTAATTTGCGTATCACTAAGTGGCTGAAATGACTGACCACATTTACACCAGACTTTAAACACAGAAAATTAATAATTATCTAAATTTTGTTTTTCTGTAAATTTTCAACTACAAAAACACCATCTCTTTTATGACATATTATATTTCAATTTCTATAATATTACCAAATTTTAATTCTTCAGCATTATTTTTTGATCCTTAATCTTATTAGTACAATTAATAACTTTAATACTGATAATATGAAATAAAAAATATATTTAAATAGAAAGTACACAAATAAAGTATCTAACTGATTTTAATTTATCTTGTTGTTGCCTAACATTAATTTTGTTGTCTAACACCAAGTTTTTTCTGTCTGTAAGCAATTTTTTTACCAACAATTTTGCTTCAATCAAAGAACGAAAAAAGACTTTTTTTGATTTTCCAAGGGGTTTTTTTAATAATTGAGAAACAACATAAAATGTCTCAATACAAATACTAAGGAAGCATTTGATTGTAGACAAATGAATAAAATCTCTAAATTATATAATAATATTTATAAATACAATAAAATAAATTATTAAAAAAAAATAATTTCTCACACTGAAAAACTAAACAAAAATTGTATTCACTCTTTTGCTGTTAATAATCTTATAAATTATAATAAGTGGATTTTGATTACAATTGGAATCGTTATAAATACAAAAATAATTACAAAATATACATAATATATTATATGGGTGAACCATAGAAGGTTTATACAAAATTAAAAAAATACAAACAAGGTATAAATTTTATCTTAGGGCTAATAGTTAAGATTTTTGTATTACTTTTGACAGGAAATCAGTCTTGTTCAGTCCCTTTACATCCAACAACGATACTCCCATTTGATTTTCTACTGGATCAGGTTGTGCTATATATCTTAGCCATCTTTTGGCCATTTGTGCAGCTTCGTCAACCGTCAAATTGCAAACATTATCAGTTAGATACGCCTGTATCCATTTTGGTAGTTTATTTCTTTTATCATGTCTGGCAAATCTTTTGTCAGCAAACACCATAATACCATAATCCATTTTTCCACGGATTGCTCGGCCCACACATTGGGCAGTATGTCTCATCGCATCAAACGTTAAAAAATCACCTTCCGATATTTGATACTGACTGCATAAATATTCCATGCGGGCTTTTAAAATACGACACTGAGTATAAACATACGGCATACCCAGAACTATTACTGCTCGACCATAGTGATGATCGAAATCCATACCTTCAGACACTTTACCTGTAAACACAAATAAATATAATATTATTATTAGTATTTTTTTAACTGCTGATTAAAACACATAAATGCCATTTGTGAAACTGTAAAATGTTAATACTATAATTTATTCAATAACATAAATTTGTATTAACACAGTTTTTTAAATATAAAATGTTTTAGTAAATAATTTAAATATATTTCTGTGAACCTATAGGGTATGTATATTTATTAGTCTTTCTGTATTAATTGTCATTAATGTGAAAGTAGTAAGGCATTTATTCATTAAAAAAATACATTTTGTTGTAAATTAGAAAATGCTACAAACCTCTAGCAACAGATAATAATAGTGCTCCTTTCCCTCGTTCAATGGCCTCTGCATAACATTTAATTGCATGATTAGTTACGACGATATTTTGTGTCTCAATAAATATCAGTTTGTAATCCAAAATTTTCTCAATTATTCCTTGGTCATACCAAGCGGCTACAACTGATTTCATATATAGGTACGACGGGAAAAAACACACAACGCCATCGGGCACCACTTTAACCATTTCCAGTAATAAATGGCCATAGTTTCGGGCAACAGATGAGTCCTCTCTAGACTCCCATTTTGATGTTAACGCTACTTGGTCGTTACCTCGACCAACAACCATTGGCAAAAAGCACTGTCTGGACAATGTCATGGTCAGCGATGTCATTATGACAGGATTGATATTTAAAATCTTTGGGTACATTTCTAACGGAGACAATGTTCCGGACGTTATGAGAACCGTGTTGAAATAATCCAAAACAGGTTTGATGGCAATCGAAGAATCCAAACAACTGAAATGCATAACAGAACTGTCCGATGACGATCTCTCATCAAATGGTTCAATAATTATCATAAATCCTTTCATGTAGGTCGATACAAGGGTAGCAAACTGAGTGACGGTAATCAGTGCAGAGAAATCAACGATTTCGTTTATTTCCAGCGTCTTGAGCAGCGACGATAACCGTTCGGTGCAAAATCTCAATGGTTTCCTGGTGATACACACCTTTTGGTATATATCTTTGATGAACATTATGGGAGTCTCTTGCACAACAGTGGTGGAGTTTATTCTGAGTTTCAAGTACATGATGAACCTTTTCATGAAACCCAAGAAATGTTCGGCACTTCTAATATTGCCCGGCAATTCGGTTATTTTCAGCACCTGGTCAGGTACGATCGGATTCGCCAACGCTGCGTTCGCTTCACGATTCCTGTAGATTTCCCTCAAACCGTCAACCATTTTCCTATATTCCTCTCTCAGTCTCTGCGAATCCCGCTCTTTCATGGACGTGATCTCCGTGTCGAGCTTGTTTATACCTTCGATCGCTTTGTCCAGATTGCTGTTCGTGATATGCGAACTTAACGAGTCTATGCAAACGGTGTCGATGTTATGGGCTTCGTCGAACACCACGATCGTATTCTTGCTGAAGTCTTTGGAAACGATGCCGGCGATTTTCGGGTCCAGCAGATAGTGGTAGCTGTATATAACGACGTTGGCGTGTATGAGCATCTGCCGGGCGACAAAGTACGGGCACACGCCCTGTTTGGCGCCCAGCTCCTTCAGGTCTTCGATGTTGTAAATGCCCGGCGGCAGAACCATGTCCCGGCCCAGCGAGTCGAGTTTCTCGTAAAAACTGCAGACGTCGACGGTCTCGCCTTCGGCGTGCCGCGCCCGGACGAACGGTGCCGTCAATGCGTGACACCGTCCGTCGACGATGCGCCCGTTGTGTTCACCCGCGATCGATGGATTTATGCACAGGTTTTTCCGGGACGAAAGGACCACGCCGAGCATGTTCGCGTCGCAATTGTTCGCCTGGTAATAGTCGCATAGCACGCGCAATTCTTCCGCTGCCTTTTCGATTTCAGACAGCGTGCGGGTGCTGTACAAGAGTTTGGCGAGTTTTGCAGGATACTTGACCATATATGCGACGACCAACGACAGTATTGTGATGGTCTTGCCCGTGCCCGACGGCATCTCCAGCAGACAATGTCCTTTGGCGTCCAGTCCTTTTTTCAGTTCCACCATGTACGCGTACTGCTCCGGATATATGTACTCGTACGGGAACAAAATCTCCAGTTCGTCAATTAAAAACTTCATTATGTTTTCTTTTTTTTGCTTCGCGTCGGAACCGCCAACGTACTTCTCATCGGTAAATGAACAACGCGAAAACGAATTAATATTTCGATTATATTACTGTAGTATCCTATTCAAATAATTGAACACATTTTTGTTTTTGTTTACTATCGGTCGGCTTGTAACGGCGATAGTCTTATCAGCCCGTCCTAAAAACGATAAGAACAATAGATAAGTACCGTGATTAAAGATTTATTATCATCAGAGATTTTACACAAAACTTAGTTTAAAAAAAAAGTTTAAAACTCTATGATGACGTAAAGTTTAATGGTTGAAAATCTCTGATTATCATAGACGCGGTTTTGGTTAGCCTTGGACACGGACAATCGAGATAGTTGTCAACGCATCGTTATCAGTGGATAGTCGGCATTACGGTGTGGACCACGGTTTTCGAAGATTCTTAGGTTCTTCTAAGACCGTGCTTTGGACAATAAAGACACATATACTCCGCCATTCATTTGTGTTACACGCGAAATTATTTCATTATAATTTTTAACTCAACAAATTCAAGTGTTCCAATCAATAATCCTCAGACTTATAACTCTGGTTACAGATAATATGATCACGTGCTGACCTACAACAATCTCGTACTATATAATAGATGGGTTTTTTTTTTTTTTATAGAAGCGAGTAGAAGCTAAGTTCTAATAGATTCTAATATCCACTAGCGGATGTAATTTAAAAAAATATATATATATATATACGTACCTGTATTAAAAGATTGATATTTTAGTTTGTCAATTTTAATCAGCTCGTCCATTTAATATGACAGATTATTATTCTGTTAAAAAAACACATACGCACTGTATATAAAAACACGTTTGACATTCCAAAAGACGACAATGAGAAATACTAGCATACTTCACACGGTGGACGGGTCACTGTTGTAGGTGAGGGTTAGACAGGTAGGATATAGAGGGGAATTGTGTAAAAAATTACCGCGGTCGAGAACAGTATTTTTTTATTTTTTATTTTTATTTGAAACCAATAGATTACTGGGCCTCACTGAGAAAAACTCGTGTGGAGGCCTGGTTATCTTAGTTTCCAAATGAATGATTATTTTGAAAAATCGTACTTGCAAGAGTTCATTGCAAAGTGCATACATTTTTTTATGGCTTTGGACGTCTATTACGAATAATAAGCTAAATAATGGTATTGGAAATTGTCAAAGCAACGTTACGGTCGAATCGTGCCATCGTGGTTCAAAACCGTGAAAACTGATCTGTTACACGGTGATCGCAGGTTGAAATGCTGCAGGTTTTTAAGATCGATTAGAGTGCGTATACCTACTAAACATTCATAAACACGTGACTCGGAAAATAAAGAAAACGCGATGCAGATACGAAAGTGCTCAATGTTGATAACGAACTTAAAACGAAACGTAAGTAATTCAAATGTCGGTGAATAAAAATACAAGTGGAAATCGTTTAGGCGATACGGAAAATTGGGGGAAAAAAGAATAGGCGCACAAACATCTATTACCGTCTAGGTATCTGCCATCCGAGTCCCAAAGGTTTTGATAATGCGGTAGATCGAAAAACACATTGCCAACAAATATCAAACCATTAAACGGTAGCGAAGAAAATTGTAATATGGAAATTCAAGTCTACTCAAATCTGTCACATAGGGAAGATAATACGAAAAAAAATCCGCGTCAACAACTTGGCAGTTTTCAATCTCCCTACAATAGGGTCGCCATACGTCCCGGAAGACCAGGACTGTCGCCGGTTTTCGACTAAACGTACCGGTATCCTGGAGATAAATGTCGGGGACGCTCATGTGTCCCGGTTTCGAGGAAAATTCATATTATTTAATTTTGAAATATTGTTTGATATACCAATATTGTAGTTGAGATAAACAATTTCGTTTTTAACCAATACGGGATAAAACAATGACGACAAATATACCTTATATAGTGTCCAAATACTTATTATCTCGGAACTTATAGCACTTAAATTCACAAATTCTTAAATTTATAACCAATTAAAAAACAAACAAAATTTTTGCTGTATTGTTATAGCGTATTAAATAATAGGTTGGTTTGTTTTTTTTAATAGATAGGTTTTAATTAATCTACACCCGTCTAATATGATTCATATTTTCAATTCAATTTTATTTGCTATGTTTTTATCCAACCTAGATTTGCTTGAAAAAATTATGGCAACCCTACCCTACAACCGAACCGTGGAGTCTAAAAATCATTAACAGGAACGAACTTCTTAAAGATTAAACATACTGCTAACTACAAATGTGGCCTGGTAAAAACAGTGATAGGTACAAATTATTTAATTGGAACATGCAATTACATACGTACCGACCATAATTCAAATATTCTGGTAGACTTGGACATTTCAAGCTTTAACACATTATCAGAAAAAAATTGGTTGGATAACTTTTTTTTATTTGTTATATACGTTTGTTTGGCTACATATGCTAGACAACTTGGTTGGTATAATAAACACAACGCATATTTTATCACATAACACAGCGAGATTGTCAATGAGCAAAAAAGAAGTTGGAAAACCGTTTAACAAAACAATTATTATTAAGCAGAACAGTATTGTTATTGCATCGTTACTAATTTCTAATAATCATTTGACTGTTGCTTTTATAAATTTGTATAGGAAGAAGTATTACACAATCAACCCCTAAAGTCCATATGACAATGAAAGTCGTGAATCAAAAAATACTTTTGAATTACTACGGAGACAAATTAAATTAAATTTTAATAATAAAGACAGTTTTCCATCAATACAATTTAATCAGTGTCCATTTGTCAATGTTTCGAAAAACAAACAGATTCATACAACTGTGGAGTTTAAAGATCTATGCTAACAACGCATAGATTGATTGTAAATTATTACTAAATAGTATTGCTCACTGGTCGGTTTTTCGATAATAGGAAATAAAATGTCCGTTAGTTGGCAATAAAATAACCAAAGACAGGCCCAATTATAATTATGCCTCTGACAAATAGTGGCTAAGGAAAGTGGAGGAATTAAAATAAATATGTGTTGGGCTTGTTCACTAAAACAAGTCATAGAATGTGCATAGAATTTTCCTCTAAAATACCCACAGGCTATTAAATTTCAGTACAATTACTTATGTATTATGCAATAATTAAATACTTTTTTGAGATGCATATTGTGTACATATATTTTTTTCAATAAAAAAAACTTGTCATTTCATCTGAAGCATTTAGAAGCAGAAGAAATGACATGTTTCAAAAACAGTGATAGCCACCTACCTAGTACAGTGGTTTTCTGAATAAATAAAAATTACATTGTTAACAAAATAAACTAAAAAAATATTTTTTAACTTAAACATGATTAGAATAATAACACGACTAACATTTATTATACTACGTCATAATCACAGCAAAAACATTGATAATGTTCGTGGATGGGATTCTTTTAATTTATTTATTTTCTAAGTTTAATAATTAAACAATTATTTGTATACCTTATATAATTGTATAAACTTAAGTTTTATTTTAAAAAGAAAACTTATCCCAACCCAATTTTAAAGACCCACCAGTAAAAGTCCACTGACCTAGTAAAAGCCTAATTTTCTACAAATAAATCATTTATTTATTTAACTTACGTTATTTTTACACTTACTTTCTCATCTTTGAGCATCAAAAATATATATATATATACGTATATTTAAACTCATTTTAACTATAAAATTTTTCAAAATTGCAATACACCCATTAAAAATCGGGCATGTGAAAAAAAATTCAATTTTGAAATAAAAAAATTAAATAGGTACCTATTCATAATATATATAGTTAGGTATGCATTTTTATAAAGTGAACAATATTCATTTGCTCGCAAATTTTTAAATATATGTATAGATTATATAGATTATTGGTAGTATTTAAAAATTACATTCTGAATGTAATTATAATTTCATAGAATTAGCTTTCTTAGGTTATACACAAAAATTTGTTTTTTTCCGTGTATACGGTGTCTCAGAGAATGGAATTTCCTTTTTAAATATTATAATCAAAATTGATAAAGATGTTTCAGGAAAAAATATTAGGTACAATAAAAAATATACACATTTATACACACTTTTTAAAATGGTTTATTTAACACACAATAAGCTTAAAAAATTATGTACATTTAAATATAGGAGGAAGTGGCGTTTACAACGATTAACAGATCGTCAACATTGTTATTATGGTTGCGCCGGAACACACAATGAGGGAGTGAATAACGATTTTTCCACTTGCGTTATCGATAATTAAAGGGAAAAAAAATGAGATCTACAACTTTGTAAAACAATATTGTAATTTTTTGTTTTTTTTTTTTTTGTTTTTTGCTGAAAAGTTTACGCGCATATAGT
Source organism: Cinara cedri (assembly GCA_902439185.1). Taxonomy (NCBI): domain Eukaryota; kingdom Metazoa; phylum Arthropoda; class Insecta; order Hemiptera; family Aphididae; genus Cinara; species Cinara cedri. The sequence continues at coordinate 662,964 of CABPRJ010000477.1, read as the reverse complement.
GTACATTATTGTTAAAGGAGAGAGAGTAAAAGAGAGAGCGTTTTACTTTACATAAAATAAATTTTAAATTATTATTATTAGTTTTTTTTTTTTTTTTATATAACTGTGCTGAAGTAAATAATTTCATATAAAATATATAAATTTTAATTATTTATGAACCGTGTGCTCTATTGAAGCGTAAAAGACTATTACGAATAGTGGTACTTAATATAATAATAATTATGTAATCAGTTGATAAGATAATAATAATTTTGCGCGTTGGACTAGAAATCAAAACAGGTCGGAAGATTGGATAACACTGTCAACAGCAAAAATAATAAAAAATTATTAAAAACATTTAAGAAACAAAAAAAAAAAAAAATGTTACAGATAAATTGTCAAATAAAACTGAACATAACATAATTATGAACAAATTTTAAAGTAAAAAAAAAAAACCGTAGATATTTATGAAAAGTTAAAAATGTATTTATAGGTACTACAGTCGAAAATTTTTTTGTTTTGTTTTTTTTTGGTCTTATTAAACTTATACAAATTGTTATAACTTTCACATACTGTTGTAAACAGTACTGTTGACCTTCAGCTGTTTAAACGATAATTTTGTCAGCGGATGTGATTTTCCCTGCTGCAATTTATTGTTAGCTGCTCGATTGACAGACGCGCGAATATCGCTCTGCTGTAAGGGTAATACAACCGTTTTAACGACCGGATTGTTACATTCAAACTTAGTGAACTTTCGGGGTCCAATTAAGGTGGCGTCTAGACTGGATAATCTACTAGGAGGCACTGGTGATTGCTGTAACTGCAGCTGTTGCGGTTTGCGGGGACAACCACTATCCTGAACAAATGTCTTTGATCGAGCCCTACCATTTTCGTACTTTCCGACCAACTTCCTCACTGATAAGTCTTCCATGGACGCGGCAGGGCTGGGCCGTTGCGTCACTTTGGGATGTTCACTGACGGGTGAAGTGGGCAGGCTTTTGACGTGTTCACTACTACTGGAGCTATCATCCTCGGCGACATTACCACCAGAACCAGTTTTCCACTGCTGTTTTTCAATTGTATCACTGGCTTTAGCTTCGAACTCCTCTTTAAGGCTCTTGACCAGACTGCTCTGTTTTGTGTTATTACAGTTGTTGTTATTGCTGCTGCTGCAACTATTGCCTAGACCAGATATGTTCGGCTGGGACGCCGTCGCCCGACTGGCCAACTTGAGCGAGGCGCCTTGCCCTAGGGTCGGTGAACTCGAATAACAGTGAGGCAACAGTAGCTTTTGTTGGTGATCATCCTTTTGTTTTGACTTTTTCGCATGATGATAACTCGCCGTGGCTTCGTCTGATATTTTTACAACCGCTGCTGACGACTCGGTTACAACTGCAGGTCTCTCGCCTCTTTCACTGACATATTGCATGGTTGGTCGTACATGGACATCATACGACCCCCACGAACTGTTCCTGGATGGTAAGGTACGCGTGTCACAGGAGCCCCAAGAACTGTGTCTGGATATTACGTCCCGGAGCACGACGGCGCTGTCGTACGAACTCCATGAGTTCTGCCGGGATACATCGCTGCACACTGCGACTGGATCGTGTGGTTCGCGTGACTGTTTGCGCTCCTCACGTTCGAATACTCGGTCCAATCGAGACGAGAACAAGTCACTGATGTCTCGTTTCGGACAAACGACGTTTGTCGTGGTGCAGACGACCGTCATCGGCGGCGGCTTGTTGACCGCTATCCGGCTGAACTTAGGAGATTCTGCCTGCGGAAGTTTGACTAGAATATCGTCTGAAGGAGAATTGGCAGCGCTTGACGAAGCCACTACGCCTTCGAACTGGGTGGTGAGATTCAACACCAGATTTCGGCTAGAATCCACCGTAGACTTGCGATCCGGACTAGAAGTGCACCCATTAATGCCACCGGTACCGCTGCTACTAGTGCTACTGCTGCTGGACTCCAATTCGTTAACTCGAAGTTTAACCGACGACGGTCTGCAACAATAAATAATAATAACCTATGTTATACAGAATTTGTTAGAGTTAGCCATACCAATGTTAGCCAGAAGGCTAATTATAATTTGAGTTAATAAGTTTAAGTATTTGTACCAATTATGTGCGACTAAATGAAGTGGCTTTCCAAGTTGTCACTGTTTGAATGTTGCGTAATGAAAAAATTCCATAATAAGAATAAAAGGTAAATTGTAGGTATAAAGCTTATATGAAATAAGTATGGATGTGGAAGTCGGGTAAGTGGTAAACCAAATAAAAATGTGACAAGAGGTTATTATAGGGGAGATAACTTGTGAAATAGACGAGGAAATGGAAATGGACAGGTATGTAACCAGGATTTTTTTCGGGTGGGGGAGAAAGTGGGGTCCAAACATAAAATTCGTCACCGATAATCAATTATTGTATCGATAATTTGATTTTTAGATGGGAAGCTTAAATTTCGGGAAAGGGGACTCCATGAACCCCCTTGGTTACGAGTTCGGTGATCGATAAGTGTAATGGGCGGCATAAAAAGTGTTGTCCAATTGTGGTAGAATAAAGTGAGAGAGATGTTAAAGATTCGTTCCCTTTAAGTATGATAAAAAATATGATTACTACATTCTCTGTATGATACACATGATGGTGATATTGTGTGTGTCATAATATACTCATATTATATTTACGATGAGCAAGTCACTTTACCTCGGAGGTGGTGGTGTAGGTTGTAGCTGAACGATTTTATTCTGCGACACACTGTATGACCGCAGTCCATTGCCACAGGGCATAAACACACTAACATTGTACTTGTGGAATTCGAAGGGCGGCAGTGGCGGGGCTGGCGGAATATTTGGAACTTCTACTTCGACTTCGACAGAGACTTTTTCCATATTTATTTTCTCCAACGATTGAGACAATAAAGCTGAAAATATAATAGCATACAAATAGTTGTATAATTTATATGCCCGTAGTTGATTATTCTACATTTTGAATAACAATAACTTATATTTAATAACCTTCATTTTGTTTTTTTAACATTGACCAATATTGTTAAAAGCACTTTAAAACGGATGATAATGTAGTTCTATACATTAAAATATTCCTAATGACAGTCTGTTTTGTTGACTATTAAACAAATTATTCGTTTTATAGATTCAGTATTTCTTAAATAGTTATTGTATTGTTAATAGATTTTTAAAAACAAAAAAACAAAATAAAACAATTTATTTCAAATTGCACCGGGAAATGTAGGCATGACTATCTAATATATAGTTTTATAACAGTGGAATAGACGTTTGTCATTTTATCAAAATTACTATGAATACAATAAAATACTATAATAAATAATACAAATATGTTCAATATGTTGTATTTCAGATAATTTGTAAGAACTACTGTACCTAATTAGGTAACTACGAACGAACAAATTATTTAGTTCGGATGACAGTTCAATAATGTACGTTTCATTATTATTATTTTTTTTTTTTTGAAAAACAATTTTCGAGATAATTATGATGGTTTGGAAATTTAGGAGATTAAAAATCTTTAATATTGTTAAATTATTGGGAGAGTAAAAATACTATCTGCAAGTACGATAAATAATTAACTGGCTTACTTGAATTGGTTAAAATGTCGGAAGCAAAACTATTTTCCGGTGACCATGATTTCGGTCTGCCGCCAGATTTCATAAGATCATATCCACTAATGTCCAACTTTGGCGGCATTAGCCGTTCCGGCGTACTGGACACAATCGGTTCATTTTCTTTATCCAACCGGTCTGACGGTGTAGCGTCTTTATCGCCTTCGCTTTGCGACCTTGGAGTGTCCAAAGGTTTTTTTGGTGAATTCGGAGGAGTGATAAGACCCGACGTGGCTACTAGGTTTGTCTCGGATTTGGATCGTTGTAATTTCTCGCGATTTTTCATAGCAGCTAAAATACCTTGATAAGTTTCTAGTTGTAGGATGAAATGCTTGTTGGGTTTAATGCAAGTGCGTTTCGACTGAACGTGTTCAAAAGCTTTTTTGAAAGACCAGTTGTACGCTTTCATGGCGTACGCTATTACAACACTAGCAGATCGACTAACGCCCATCTTGCAATGCACTAGAACTTTAGAGCCTTCTTGTCTGAAATTAAAATTGAAAAAAATCGATTAGTTCAACAGGTTTACGATTTCTTGTATTATGCATACTCGGCTTTTGTAATGTATTTAAACGTGTTGTCCCAGTGTTTTAGTAGATCAGTCTTATCGTCATCGTATACCCTAACGTTGAGATAGTTGAACGAGCCAGGGAAAAAATTGTCGATTTCTCTGGTCACGTTCAATATGTGTCGTACGCTGCAAAAAAAATCAAATCAAATTTAAACCCACAAAAATAGCTTTAAAATATTGATTTACACTAACCCGTTTCGGTTGAGTTCCTCTAGGTTCGACGCATTCCATTCGGAACCTAAGTAAACATGTGGGAATATTTGGGTGGCTGCGTCCATTTGACCCAATACGGTGAGCATCTCTTGGTCGATGAACGGTTTGTATTCACCTAAATCCATGTCTAACGTTTCCTCCAACCGGCCCCTGATGAACTTAGAAGTCACTTCGTCCAAGTCCACGCTCATCATGATTTCTTTTAGGGCACTGCGTATTACGCGTTCGGTTTCTTCGCGTTCACTGGGTCTACAAAAATAATGAATAGAATTAAAAACAAAATATATGTAAGTAACTTTAAAAATTCGTGTAGAGAAAATATTTGTTTTGTTGAAAATGCCTTTAAAATATTGAAACTCGAGACACTCAGCAAACTATAATTCATTAAGAAGGTGTATAACGAAATGGTTACGTTGTGTCTACACAAATTTGTTTCCGCGAGTATTATTTTATTTCACGTCCCGAACTATTTTATCGACATTGAATGCAAATCCAATCAACTGAATTATTCAAAAGTTACGGCGTATATTAGACCTACCGAGATCAATTTCGCCTAAGATTTGTACGACTTACTTTGTCCTCAGCGAATCGGGCGACGGGGGACGACGTGACTCGATTGAATCCATTGCGTTCCACTCGTTCAAACACGATTGGTCGGAGGAGATTTGTTTTTCATAATGCGTTATCCAATCGTGGGTTAAACCACCTTCGAAAAAGTTATGTTCCCGAGCTTGAGCGCTAACCCGGTGTAAGGATTGAAGAGCCGACCTGGAATGAACATGACAGTATAATATTAAAAAAAATTGTTTTCGACGCGACCGCTTTTACTTAAATTACTATAAAAATGATAAATTTAAAAATAAAAAGACCTAATACTGAGGACGGGTGCGGTCACTGTTGTAGGTGAGTAGTTGGAAAGGTAGGATAGAGGTGGGAAAGTTATTTAATCTATGGGCGCACACGAATTGCCTCCCGTGAATTTTTTTTAAAAAGGTTACTCGAATCGTCTCCCGATTTCAAAAATATCATTCACTCGAATTGCCTCCTATTTTAGGCAGTGACCTTCTTGTATCGAAACCGATTTCTATTTCGATTTTTCAAAACTAAAAACAATCATAAGTAGCTAAGTATTAGGTACACGACATAAGTACACATGTCATTAGTAGACATTAGTACAAGTTATTACAAGGTAATAAGTCGATGTTAAAAAAAGCAAATAGGTATATGTATTGTATCAAAATTGCACGTATTAAAAATCAATAAAAAAATAATTTAGATGAAATAGCATTGTTTTTCAGTACCAATACTACAGTAATTAATCATGATAATAAGTTAATTTTTTAATGAAAAACGATTCAAAGTGAAGTTTGATTACACATGTTTTAAAAGGAAGTGAAATTTAGGATTTTCGACAAAATTCGATTTCAAAAAAAAAAAAAAAAACTATATTACATTTGTTTTATTTTTATTTTATACCATCTTGGGTACCTGTGGTATATGAGCAGCCACTGCAATTTTTTAAGGCACCGGTAAATTCGCGTTGTAAGACAAATAAATTACAACTTTTATTTTAAAAAAATAATGTCTTTTAAGTGTTTTTATAAAGATATGTTCAAAAAACATTAGGCTCTGACCATTTATAATTATTATCGTTATCGCAATATAATATTTATGTGGATTTTACTGTTTATATGAATTAATTTTAAAACTATTGACGGCGAATAATTATCGTAGTGTACGATTCATAGACTTTGCGTTGAGTGGTGGTGTCGACCCCATCAGACTTCGAAAAGACCTATATTATAAACGGACGACGGTAAGGTTCACCTCTAGTATTGGAAAATTATTGGTTTTGTTAAATTATATTATCAACAACTCTAAATTCTTAAACATGCAGACACATGTGTTAGACGCACAAAAAGTTAAATTAATTCAAATTGCTAAATCTTGTCACAGTATAAAAGCCTTTTTTTTAAATTAAACAATGAAAACGACGATGATCTATTCTAAGAGAAGGATCTATTAGTTGTGATGTTAATTTTATGTCTGGTGACACTTTTTGAGGTATTAAATTTTGTTCAAAAGTTACTTCCAGCCCCTCTATACAGATTAGAAAATGCAAAACACTCCTACCAATGTATTGATTTTATCAATAATAATATTTGTATTTATTTATTCGTTTGGCATACAATGTGATAATAGTAAACTATACAAATATAATATTAATACATATTTTAGGGTAAAATAGTATCGACAAAAGTTTAAGGTACACATTACAAACAGTGCGTAATAATCATAGATTATCAAATAAATATTATGTTAGGAGTTTCGTTTACGAAGTACTCAAGACTTTTTTTTAAAAATTTCACTGAGAGGACTTATCCCTCCCCTTTTAAAAATACGGTTTTGTGTTTAACGGGTTTTCTTCGGTTTATTGGTTTATTAAGGTAGCGCCGGTCATTAGCTAAGCTGCCGCTGCGGAAGTCTAGTAACGTCTGTTATAGGTTAAATTTAACTGTATACAATGGTCAGTGCGGTCATCATTTTCGAATTTGTACTTCGTACGCACAGTCAGGTTTATGTATTTTATTAATTCAATTTGTGAGTAGCAGGTAACTGTTTTTTTTTTTTTTTTACTATCTCCGACTCGAAATCATTTTACGAATTCAATCGCATTGCTTTTAATGCAGTACATTCTATACGATATATACACGAGACGTACCCGACTTACAACCACGTGACTTCCCAACTAAACATGCGGACCAAAATGTAAATTATGTCTGCTTGGTGTATTAATATAATAATCCAACGTTATAAGCCGTAACCTGTCTAAAACCTTTTAAACGCCGCGAAAATATATTAACCGAAAAAACGAGTTTTACGTATTTACTGCAATAATACAGTCGGTAAGAGCGGGTGTTATTCGAAATAGGTGTAGGTAAATATCAAAATATTGCGCAACAAAATAACACGCTCGTCGGTAATTATATGCAAAAACCGAACTACCTACCTGTTTAATAATAACAAACACGGGACGCTCTGTACGGCGGTTACAGACAGAAAAAATATAAATGTACCTACAAACTAAAATAACGTAGTTTGTCCGTTTCTTCAAGGTCGGATATAATATGCGTTTTTCGAGAATTTATACGTTCGTTAAGTGCATTTTTTTTTTTTTTTTTTTTTTTATTATTATTATTATTATTTATTATGTTTTCGTTCAATACACGCGGGCAAATAATATTGTACAAACAAATACAAACGAGTATACTGTATAATAATAATTGTTTTAATTTTTTTTTTCGCCAAGCATTGTCGCGTGCAGTATTCACATTATTTGCCGATGATGCAAAGCACTAAAAAAAAAAAAAACCAAACAAACAAACGAGATATTATGTCAAGTGCTTTCTTTTTAACGTCAAAAACAATCGGAGTCTGCATGCGTTATTATAATAATATGAAAGTGTTTGGCCCGTACGGCCCGCACCGTAGACGTAGTCGTTGTAACGATTTCCGCCATTGTTTTCACGGTGACGCCGAATGAAAACCAGCAATGGCATGTACCCGTATAACGTATGCCTGTGTACGCCTTACGCGGCACGGGTACCGAAAAAACCGAACGACAAAAAACCAACAACAGAAGAATCGTCAAAATATCGTAAATCATCGGAGACGGAAAGAAAAAAAGGCACCGTGTAATATTCATCAACCCGTCGTCGTCGTCGTCGCCACCGCGGCCAGTTACATTTGAATAAAACAGCTTTCATCCTGCCCGCTCTGCGCAGACGCTCGTATTGTTATTGTTATTATACTCGTATCGCGGGAAGACTAGAAAAACGCTAGTTTTATTTTCACGCGTACACCATTACGGGCCGCGTGTACGGGGGGGGAGGGGGGAAGGGGGGCCCGACGACGAACAAAATAAAAACCCACTTGTGCGGGTCGCGATACAATAACGAGCGGCTACGCGGAGAAAGCGGCGGCTATAGTGGTGACGTCTCTTTCCGAATTGGCTCGTGGCCATAAACGGGCGCGCGCGCGCGTATATTATTATTACTGTTATTATGATCGTTCGCGCGCGGGTCTGTCAATTTCCTCGCGTCGCCCGACAACAGAGAGACGCGGAGAGAAATATAGACGGACGGATACGATATTATAAGGGGGCCGGTGCATAGCACGCTGTAATATTGTACGCTGCTGGCAATGGACTGGCTGCGACGCGCGAAATCGCGCGTTTTTATACCGAGAACGTTATTGCACTGTTGCGGTAAAAACATTGCGTACGACGTGCGCCGGCAGCGCACGAGCGCGCGCGGTTGGCGGATGGCGCGAGCCTCGCGGAACCGCCGGTCCCCCGGCGGCGCCGAGGGGGCGGCAGACGACCGAGACCCCGGCTGCGGGCCGATCGCGACGCGAAACGATTGACGCGCGGGGCGCGTTACGGCGCGTTTAATTCGGATTCGAACGGGTTCGCCGGTGGTGCCGCACATTTGTGCGGGCGCGACACTTTTGGCGCCCGTCACTCGGAACGGCCGTGCGACGGTACATTGTTGTGCGCGCGGACGTTGGGCGACGAAATAATCACGGCCGGGGTCCGTTAGGGGGCGGGGCCCGGATCGCAATATTTCGTATATAATCCCGAGCCCGTCGCTCCTTTAGCGGGTTTTATTCGGGACATTGCGCATTGGACGTGATTCGATTTCATCGTCCAATCGCAATAACGGTCTAATGCGCCTCCGAAAGCGATAACACGTTTATCATAATATTTTCCTCGAGAATTCCGCCGCTCGCGGCTTTTTACGAATCGTCCGCATAATGGTCTCTCAAACGGTCATTAAACTTAACGGTCCCTCGAAGGTTGATTCGGTTTTCCGGATTTGTTTTTCATTTTCCGCTAATCTGCAGCTCTATTTAACCCGTTCGGGGGGAAGGACCGGTCAGTTTTACGAACACAAATGACTTCATCGCGGGAATAACGATAACTGTCATTGCCGATTTAGTATTTGTATACACCCCATTTATTTCTCAACTAATAAACAACAACATTCTAAAACTCGCATTTGATTTCGCGTACCGATATTAAAACGTTGGAACAAAAAAGCGGATTGTAGGCAGGGACAGGAGGGATTCGCGTGGCATGGCTTAAAATGCATGCATAAGGTCCGACTGAAAATCAGCATGTACCTTAGGAACAATTCGATTATAAAACAACTAGAAAGTATTTTCCATAAGTCATGTTTTTAAGACGAAAATCGTGTTGGTACCGGATTCCATAACAAATGATTCAATTGGTTTTAGTTTTTATATTAATACGAGCCTATACGAACGGTTTCATTTTTTTTTTACATATTACACATAATTTACAGGAAAAACTGCCGTACCTCGCGGAGTGATCTGATTACCATAATTTTTATTTTCTATGCGAAAGAGAAAAAAACTTCCTAAACCGGGCGTATTGGACTTCGATTTTTGATTATTTTACCAGAAACAATGAATAAAAAGAATAATTGAAAAATTATTAATATTTGTAGTATTCAAATTGTAATTATAGCGTTTAGAAACATAATTTTGAAAATCCAAGTTCAATGTATTGTGTAAGAAATTGTCCTTTATTGTAAAAAGAAAAATCATTCTACGAGGTTGGATGAGTTGTTCCTTAAAAGTATGTTTTTAGCGTACAGAAAACTTAGATAAATAGATTATTGTTAATTGTATCATTAATTGATTTTACAATATCTGAACGAAAAATAAAAACGTTAAGTTAGTAAGCAGGTTACTAACCTAACACTATTTTTATTTGTTCTTCATTTGCCAAAAGATTACTAGGCCTCACTAAGAGAAATACGTGTGGACCATTGCAACAAAGCAGCAAACAATATATGCTTGTTTTGTCGATACAGTTTTCGGTAAACAGTTAGCTGTATTGTTTGCTACTTGGTTACGACCGTTTTGTTAACTGTACAGTGCTTTACCAAGGTATAAACAGTAACCGAAAACTATAAACGTAGTTTTAAATTGATTGCTGATTCCGGCAACCTGGTTGTCGAAAAGTGCGATTCCGTTGTCAAACGGTTTCAATAAAAAAAATACCGCCAAAACACGCCTAATGTTGCATACGGTTTACAGAAAATTAACTCGCCAAAACACGCCTACAGATAATCGCTGGTTCGTATATTATTATTACGGACATAATATCGGTTATGGAATAATAGTATGACGGCGAAAACTGACCGAGATAATTTGTATAATACGCGCATACCGAATTTTCACTATTATAATATTTTGTTTTTAAATGGAGCGGCCACCGTGTCGTTGCAGATTTAACTTATACAATAATGTTTCTCGAATGTTTTGACATAGATACTAAACAAAATAAATATCCCGGAAAAAAAAAAAAAAAAAAAACCGAGAAAAATGATTATTATACAGCAGTTTGTATTGTACGTATATACACCGACGGAGTATTTTATTCGTTCTGGTCGTATGATTTTCAGCGATGACTGTACCGTTAAACGATATACGGGATTAAATTTTTAAAACGACTTTCTTTTCCTTTTGTTTTTTTTTTTTTCCAATATCCAAAGTATATGTAATTTATGCAGATGCGCGAAACAAACGATCAATCGACAACACAGACAATACATCGGTACAATGATTATGTAATATGATGATTTACGAATAAAAATAATAACATTAAATCCGGACACCAGTGGGCATATAGCCGGTGTGTATTGCTAACGAATCGTTTCCACCGGTAGAACGATACAGTTAAACGATTCGACGACAATCGTTAGTAAAATAATTTTTCGAGGCACGTACGCAACAAACAATAACGAATGTACCGAATGGATTCAACATATTATTATTATTATTTAAACAATGCGTCTAACGACGACGCTTCTGAAAAACTATGCCTAGATATTCCCTCGTGTATCGCGTCAAGTGCAGTGCGTGACGAATTGTGCACGTTGTCCGATCGGATCGATAATATTATATACGAGTTTATACTAGAGTTTTTTTTTTTTTTTTTTAAAGCGTACACATACATTTCTAATTTGTTATAATAATATTTTATCTGAAAGTTTTTGCGTTCACGGCCGGACATCGTCGGTGTAGACAACGCCGACAATGGAAAATAGTACATCTAAAATGGAATCCCGTAATCGAAAATAGGAAGAGAAAACCGACCACGCACGTATACATACGACTATATCGTCGTCTCATTGTGTCTGGGAAATTGGAAATACTTACATAAGATAATATAAGTATACGTATATTCGAAGACGACGACGCTAATAACAAATTATTGTCGTCGGCGACGGTCGTTGATTATTACCGAGAGAGCAGCCCTACTCTATGTGACAAATTGCGTCTATATTGCTGCATGGCAATTGCAGCGCTTGGTTGGTATTTTAGGTTTTTTACGACGGAAAAGTCAACGTACTCATAAAAATACCCCCCCTCTCTCTACACGCGTAAATTATTAAACCAAGAAGGGTTGAAGCTAATGTATATAGCATAGGGTGGTCTCATATTGAAGGGGAGTGTTGGTAGACACCCCACGAAACGACAGGCGCCAACTTAATCGTACTTTAATGGCCGAGTTTCGATTAAAAAAAAGGGGTTTTTTTTTTAGATTCTACACGATATCGAACACGAATATAATATAATATTATATACAAATATTTGTGTTTATTTGTTTCAATTCAAGAACTGTATACGTAGCGTGTTTAATCGCACAAGGGACTTCATAACTTTGGCAAATATTCAAAAATCATGTTTATTTTTCAAATCTCAGAACTCGGCGGTTTTCGTTTTTAAAATATTGTACACACATTTCGAAAGACACGGATACGAATATTATATAACTGTATAACAGATATGGTAAAAAAATATAAAATATATACGGGAGCGAACGAATGAAAGGAAATTATAATAGTAAAGACATAAAAAAGGAAATGAGCATACTATATAAGGACGTTGACAATATAAAAACCGTGGGTATGTATTTCTTTTCAAAATATACTGCAAATATGAAAATAATATTTAAATTTATGCACCATAATATTAGGGCTTTGAGTATAGAATAAATGATTATGTGTTAATGGCAAAGCTTGCATCTTAGTACATAGTTCGAATAATGTGTACTTCGTTTTGTAACTTTAATTTTGTTTTTGATTCTGAGCGCAACGAGGAATGTATTCGTTTTACTATGAAGTGTGTTTTTAGTCAGGAAATACCAAAAATCATGGTCCAATCAAAAATTTATTTTTTGATTCATTATTTGGATCTAGCAGGTGAGTAAGAAAGTAGAGGTTTGATTTTCCAATTAGTTATCACAATATTTGGACGAAATCAGAAAAAAACGTAAGATATACCCGAAAGTTTACAGAATTATTTATTATAATACATTAACAAAATTGTGACAAAAATTCTTGAAAATTTAACACAAGGTTCATTATTAATTGTACTTACTAAATACGAGTACAACTAATAGTTACCACTATAGTGGTCGAAAAGTGTAGTCGTAATTTACTAGTTTTTCTTCTTATTAGCATTTTAAGATCAAATTTTTATGGAAATCGTAAAAACTACGGGATTTAAAAAGATGTATAATTTTGCTCAGAATCGTTTTTTGTTAGCAATGGTTTATATTTACTTACAGATATATAAATTAAACAACTTTATGCATGATTCCTACTTTACACCCATAACAGTGATACACTCGACGTTAAATTTTTCAGGAATTTTTCCCTATTTATTTTTTCATTAACGTGTTTTATGGTATTTTTAGCAATTTTTTTTTTTTTTTTTATGGTGTGACGCCTATGCAGTCTAATAATCACAATCGTCTGTGAATCGGATAGATAAACGAATTTGTACGTAATTATATTCAACAGAATAATACTGTTGTGTAAGAAAATGACACTAATTATATTATACTATGAAGAGTATAATGTAAAAAAAAAAAAAATAATAATAATAAGGTATAAAGACGTAAAGATTACGCGAATAGATATCATTGTGAATGATATCATTCATTATTACAATAATACTTGAATTACAATAATACAATATATTATGATTCATATACCAATAATATAAGTAATAATAAAATATCGAGTTTTTTTTTTCGCATATCGTTAATCAAGTACCTGTGTCCTGTATAGGCTATATTATGTACTTAAACGTTTTAAGTATTTTTGTAAAAATAAAGTATACGGTTTATTTTATTTCAAAACTGTGACCTCGATAGTATCGTGTTTTTGTTGACGAGTATTCGAGGTACAATATTACAATTACGCATCAGACGACTGCGATATTATTACGAAAAAAAAAAATGATAATAATGTTATGATAACGCGTGATTAGTCGGATAGGCCGGCCTCGCCGGTCGTTATACCTACGGCAGTCTGACGCGGTCGGATTACCAAGAGCAAACTGCTGCGCGCACGCCGCGATCAAATTGACCTTTTCAAAGTGTACGCGCGATCAGTGCCAAAGGCCCATTTAAGTACAAACCGCCACCTGTTCGTATTTTTATTCGCGTCCGCGTACATCACGGCTAATTTTAACGCGTTCTCGATACAGCGGCGGCGGGGTCGCGGACGACACAATAACAATATAATTGCACGATATGTCACGGGGGTTTGACGAACCGTTCGATTCGGCTTTTGGCCAGCGGTCGTTTCGACCGGGAGCGACCGTCACAAGTCGACGCGATAAATATTACGAACGACGAACGCCTCCTCCCGCGCGGTGCCAGCAGTTGAAAACGGCGACTGCGGTGCGCGGGCAGTGGTCATTTGTCTGACGGTTGTATCTTTGGTCCCAGGCAAAAAGAAGCCAAAGTCAATTTTGTATAGTTTTCAATACAAGCGGATTAAATTTTGAAAATTGCTTAACGCCATAATTTAATATTATATTAATGCTAAACGGTCTAACCTAAATATGACGTTCTAAATGGCTTAATAGACATATAATGACTTATACCATTTCGCCAAACAAAACGTGTATATTAACACGGTGATATTTCAACTTTCAGTAAAACATAGGTTAGAATATACATGCACTTGTGTCGTTTAGACTGAAAAATAAAGGAAAACAAATTACACGATACAAAATTAAATACAAACAAAAAACCAAATATTGACTTGAAACCAAAAATATAGTGACGATTATTTCCAAAAGCTTTTGTAGCAAGTATATTATGTATTGTTTAAAATGCGTGTTACCGTGAAATTTTCTCAAAAACGAAAAGCAGAAGTAAACAAATAGTAATGGCACAGAATTAGAACACTGACACGGTAAAATCGAAGACAGAGGATTTCATACGCGTTTAACATCATCTATTTATATATATATATATTAATTTAAGGCGTGTTTCGGCTATGCGATTTTCGGTAAAAGGTTTGAGAAAACGACTAGTTTGCCGTATACAGTATTTTACCGATAGCCGACGGATAACCAGTAACCGAAAACCGAAGATCAACCGAAAAGTAAATGTAGTTCTTAATTATTATAGCTGATTTCTATCAAACCTCATGGGTATCGAAAAGTGTATTCAGCTATCAAACGATCGCAGTAAACGATATCGTCAAATTAGTTTATTCGCTAAATTAGTAACATGTAGGTTTCTCGAAATTACGTCGCCAAAACCTATACAAATAGGTCGATTTTATCACGAACGCAAAAATACAATATTTTTCGAAAATTTCGAAAATCGTCGGTGAAACGTCGCGCAACTGATTTCGGATCACACGACAAAATGATGACGGTTAAAGAGCACGCAAACAACTGGTTCGCGGTGTGCTACATTGGCGAGAATCGAAAACGGCTCGGAGGCGGCGGCGGCGGCGGCGTTTGAAAATCTCGTCGTTCCGAATATTTAGCGGCGGCGTCAAATAATATTATCGTTTTCTTTAATATACAATAAACGTCCGTTGTTATGAACGAGGCAAAACTGTGCCGCGGCCGCAGTCACGATAATCGCCGGCACACATTCACACATACACGCAGATACGCCAGCCGGTAATAACACACGAGATTAACCTCTCCTGACGCGAGTCTACCACGTCGGGTGTACACAATGTACGTATATAATATAGACGGGCTCGAACGAATTTCGTAACAATAATCTTCTTCTCCTTCGCCTTTAAACCACGCGAGCAGTCGGGTCAGCTAAACTCTTATCTCCGCCGTCGCGCCGTCCGTACCTACACAATACATACTATAACCTCTAGCCTATTTTTCTTGCAGGCTGACCTTTTCCCCGGCGCGGCGTATCACACCTATCACACTTACGTGGCTATATCTCCTCTAAACGTGCCCGTACCATCATCTCGATCCATACATACACTACACTATTTCCCGACTAGCCGTTGACTCCTAATCTGCAACGGCCAAAGTGGTAAGGACGGAGTCCCCATTTTTATTTAATGTAAAATTATCCGTTCACTTTAGTTTGAGTCTTCGAAGTACGCGGAAACTCTTTATAATTATTGCCACTGAATACCTGCGATTGGACACTACATAATCATACTTGTGTTTTATTTGTATTGAACAGGGGCATCATATATGCGAAAGATAATATTTGGGGGACGGGGTGCAGTTTTTTAAAAATATATCAACACAATATTTTTATGAACAAATGTGTATGGAAGAACAATGGAAATTAGAAAAATTAGGTTTAGTTCTCGGGAACGTCCCTCATCTGTTTTTGGTAAACATAAGTAATGAGAAGAGGTCGGATATTTATGATTTTATTTATTTGTTTCTAGTGTATGCAGTTAAATGGGAGTAAGATATCGTTACGATTCATGAAATATATTGAATAGAATAGAATTCCGAGGAAAATATTTATTTTGCATAAAAAAGCATATTTTAGGGTTTAGAGAATATTTAATACGTTAGGGAATATTTGAGATTTTGAGAATATTTTATAAATATTTTTAGTTTTGATCCTATTATTTGTATGGACGTATATCGGCGTTTTGATAATATTGATCGACAAATACAATTTATTTTATAAGCGAACTATGTTTATATCCTTCTGGGTTTCTAATAAAAATTAATCAATAGATATTTCTAATCGATGGTGCTAGCACATCAGAAATAAATAAAATAAATTAAAAATGTTGAAAACCAAATTAATAATACAATTTAATTTAAGCTGAAAATTCAAATTAATTTTTTTTTTTTTTCAGAATATTAAAAGAATATTTTGCCATTTTAAGGACATAAAACATCATATATTTGATATTTTAAGAGAATATATAGCATATTTTAAACAACATAAAAACATCATATTTTAAGGATTTTAAGAGAATATAACTCCGACCACTAGTAATGAGTAGTATAGTCTCCTTCGAAGTTTATCCTATTTTAACCACCGTTCCTAATCCTATCAAACCAACAGGTTACTACACTATCCATCTTAACGCGTTCTCATTTCTGTTACTTCCATTATTTTACCTTATTTCTTTTGTACCCAGAATGTCCAATACTCGGGGCCTCGTCCATTATCGCTGGCCTCGCACCATATATTATAATAATGATAATAACATACATAACAATTCATACGGTACAGCGGTAAATGTATAAGCGGATAAATACTTAGCTATAAGAACATAATGCACGTGTGGGTAGTACTTATAATATAATATAATGTGCAACGCGGGGGACGATCGGTCACGAGCGCGCGCATCATATCTTCAGTGGTCACGACGACGACATTCCAGCTGATCGAAAATCGTTTAATCGAGGACAGGACTAGAAGAAATGGAAAATATCGTGCGCCGAAACAACGTCATCGTTTTTACATACTATAAGCGAAGCGACTGTAAAAAGCGGGCAAAATTCGATTTCGAAAAAAATATATTATGACCTTTGTATTCATCGCATCGTTTTATTAGAAACCAATATCTTTGATCTCAGGGAAGAAGAAGGCTTAAGTTAGTGTTATATGGTTTTCAATACAAGTAAATTAAATTTTGAGAATTGCTAAATGGCATAATGGCATTAGGTAAAAATAGGTTTTGAATAGTAAATTTATATAATATAACGAATAAGACCAATGCCTTGTTTAACCAAACAAAAAAAGTCCATTATAGTAATTTAAAATAGATATTTTAATTTTCAGTATAACATATGTTAAAATATACATAAACCTATCTCATTTAGACCAAAATATATTATAAAAATAATATCAAAATTTGACTCGAGTCAATTATAGTTTTCTTTCCTAGGACCAAATATATAGGCAATATAATGTCGACCGGAGTCGTATTATTGGTTGGATTCACACTATTTCATGACACGTAAGTTACACGGGTATAAAATTGAAAAAAAAAAAAACCCCCGAGATCAGAACTCGTGACACATCCCACGACGAATAATAAATATGCTAATAACTATGGTTATCAATGAATGTATACAATGATGAAAGCGTTCCAACGTTTTCTAGTCATGGATAATTTCCGTTTTAATTAATACGCGTACTCTGTCATCTGCAGGTTATTTATTTATTGAAGAATTTCTCAACAAAAATAATGTTTTTTATTTTTTCAAAATTATAAACAGTTGATTATCTGTAATTCATTATATGACTATTTAAAAACTATTAATAAAATAAATATTTTAAAAGATAATATAAATCTAATTAATACCCACTAACGAGTAATCTAAAATATATATATATATATATATATATATAAATAAATATATAATCAACACTTGTCAATCAAGACAGTCGAAGGACGTGCCTGCGATATTCACACTGCTGGCAATAAAGACGGTATTTGACGTCCATAAATGGATTAAATTCAGATACCCCAAACCGCCGCAGCCGTCGTCGTACTAACACTTTGGTCGTTATTACTGATGCGGTTATTATAACTATTACTATACAACTATAATACTACTACTACAACTATTATTATTATCATTATATATTATCGAAGAGATGAAATCACGTATGTACCGTGCCATATAAGGTATAACGACCACTGCTGCAGCCATGTCGGTTCTCCGTAGTACCTAGGTTAAATTATTTATTCTTCGTCGCGAAAACGTTGAATGGATACGATGCAGTTTAAAATTGTTTTTTTTTTTTTCTAACCAAATCAATATCTCGAGGCGTTTGAATTTTAGGTATATTTAAAACAATCAAAATGAGTATGTTTTAAGATGGATGTGTGGATGCGACCAGTTGCAGGAACGGAGTAAGAATGAATAAATCTGCATATAAGATATTCTAGGAGTAACTAGAAAAGACGCGAGAGAAACGATTGAAATGCTGACATATGGGCGCAAGTTGAACTTGAGAAAAGGATAAATGATGAGATAAAGCTATGATATATCGTCGGGAAAAGAAGAATAATAAGCCACACCAAAAATGTTAAGAGTTGCATATATAGAAGAGATGTGGAGGTTTATATTATAGGGAAACTGAGACGGGAAGACAAATATTGCATACGGATTTAAAATATCGAAAAAATATAAGTAATAACACTAGGGTGCGGACTATAATGCAAATTGTATTTTTTTCTAAATGGCCTTAAGCAATGCTTTCTAAGCACAAGATTCGTTTTATATATCAAAGAATTAAAATATGAAACTTTAATTTTGCATTTTTTTCTTCTTTTTACGAACTGCATAGTGTTATTAGAGAATTTGATAAAATTTATATTACTTTCCTCCTAAAAGAAAAAAATGCATTCTTCTATTTTTAAAATGTATCAGGTATATATTTACCGAGTTGTAATGTAGTCGTATTGCACTATTTGCACTGTTGTGTTTAATAAATTTATATACCTAATAAAAACGTTTTTTCAGCGTTTAAAATAATTTTTAGAGCATTTTTTAAGGCATTTTTCCCTTTTTTTAAGAGCATTTAAATTCATACCCTAGTAATAACAATAAGAGGAAGTGAATACCCGTGTAAAGTTATCGTCCAACCAGAAAAGTTCGTTAAACTTGAGTATAGGTAAAACACGATTCCGTGAATCGATACTTATTTATAATACACATGACGTACCTACCTATTATTATTATAAGTTTCATAATAATGAAAATATCGTGTTTTGAAAATTCTTTACTATAAATCGTACACAAACCACTGCAAGTCCAAATGTATTACACTGGTGCATATAATATAGATTAAAAAAAATAAGCGATTGTGTAACGAATTATTATTATGACAAAACTAATATTTAAACGCAAGGAGACCGAATAAGTAATACGAGATCGTAACAAGTGAATCATATTTAATATTTATACTATTTGAGCATAACTTACAGTGGTTACTATATATTAATATAATGATTTCCATAAAATAATTCGATATTTATATATAGGTACATCGTTTTCGTACCGGAATGTCGGAGAGAGGGAGGGGGAAACAAATTTAAATTATGGTTTTAAGTAAAACTGTTAAATTTTTCGGGATGGGAGCTGAATTTTCACTTATGGTCAATAATTATATACCCAGAAAAAAATCATTAAAAAAAGAAAAAAAAAGATATATGTAATTACGAAAATATTTACGATTGAACTGTGTAGTATATCGTATCCGATTAATACACGATTGAACTGTGTAGGATATCGTGTTCGATAAATACGCTTGACGATTATTCAAAACGTGCATGGAACGGCCAATGATTTATTTCATAATAATATAAAACATTATTGTATAAGTGTACGACACTGTAAACACAATAGTCGGAAACAAAATTTTACATGCTATACTCAATATATAAGGGCAACACAACAGCGCGACACTATTTTTTTATTATTTTAAGCTATGCACGATAGAATCAATTCATTGACTATAACGTACAGTATTAGTGCGTATTAACCATACATAATACGTATTAAAAACTATATTAACAAATCTGAAATATGTGTATGAGACTCCGCGATAATATTATTTCAATATGATATCATACAGCAAACCGGAAAGCTTAGATGGCGATAATATCAAGTATAAAATCATGCATTTATCGATATTGGAATTTTAGAAGAATTATAATATGTTGACACAAAACAAATAATAATCACCACTAGACTTTTGTATTAGTTTTTCTAATTAATATATAACAAAACTATAATACAAAACAATATTTGGTTTCAAGAAAATAAAACAATGTATACATTACACCAGTAATGCTAACGTGCTGCACACAAAACGTGCAGTTTCTATAAGTTATACAAAATATTCAGTATTATAACTTTTTAATATATTAATATGCAAACATGCAGTTATTAAAAAATATTACCAATTAATCCAATGTTTAAAATGTTCACGATCACATTAATTTTATTCAATAAAACAAACACGTTCGTATTAACGTTCATAATATTTAAAAAGAACGCGTTCACGTTTACGTTCGTTGGAAAAATGAACACATTTAATTCAGACTTCGGTGCCCTGGGTAAAAACGAGTAGGTTTCAGTATATGATATTAATGATATCAATAAAAACGTTGAAATAATACCAGACAGAAGAAAAATTTTAAAAATAACAAGGTGGGGCTTACAAACGTGTAAATACAAATATTGATACTGATAAGAACCATTTATTTTGTTAATGGTATAAACCGTTTTTATTTATTTTCTGTAGAAATAATTTAGGCAAACAACATGTTATACACATTAATATAAAAATTCTGAGGTAGATTTTTGGCTCTTGCATAGATAGAAATACAGGAGAGTGGAGAGTCAGACATAGTGTGGAGATTAGGGAACTATATCAGAAACCAAACACAGTCGACGATATAAGAAAGAGGTGAATCTTTTGGGCTGGTCACGCGTGGCGAAAGGATGAGTCCTTATACATAAGGTACTATGTGGCTCTTCAGAAGGCGTAAGACTACTTGGTAGACCAAGGCTGAGGTGAAAGGGCCAGTTGTCGAAAAATGTGGAGTTGGTTGAACCGGATGCTGATTGGCGAGTCCAAGCGGAAGATAGGGTAAAATAGCATAGCATGTGTTTGTCAGTTTGATGTTAAAGGCCGTAAACTGAGAAGACGTATGGTTTGGTAACAATGGTAACATCAGCGAAATAGACAAAAATATACTATCTATCTCGATAGATAACATTTCTTTAAAAACTACAAGAGATGTCATGGTATCACAAAATTGTGAATTGCAACACAATATTTATTATTTTTAAAAGATATAAACTGATAATATCATTATTATCTTTGTATATTTAAAAAAAAAAAATGTCTTTATCGAACGTAATAATGTGGACGGAATAAATTTATT
Organism: Cinara cedri; assembly: GCA_902439185.1. NCBI lineage: Eukaryota > Metazoa > Arthropoda > Insecta > Hemiptera > Aphididae > Cinara > Cinara cedri. The sequence goes on along the minus strand of CABPRJ010000477.1, from coordinate 641,295 downwards.
CAAGATCATGAACACGGCCAAACGCCCTTAAATCGAACGTCAATTATTGTCATTTGGTTTTCCAAATATGTAGGTATATTACGGTTGTAGCAGTTATATTTTATAACCTATGTTTGATGGTGAAAATAAGTATCAATAGGTTTAGGTTACGTTTAAATATTAAGCGTGGTATACGTTTAATTACAGCGAACGAAGTGATCGGAAATTTTCGTCCATTATAAGGAAAAATTTCACAGGATGTGAAGTTCTAAACATTTTTTTGACGCAGGCTTTGGTTCGCAATATAATTTAAAATACGGACAATAATAAAAAACAATTATTTTCACCGTGTTAAATTATATTATAAAAAAAAAATGTATAGAAACACTACGGTATTATTATGATCTTGAGTTTTTACTAGTTTATAATACTGCAGCAAAAAATAATAAGTCGTGTAAAAGTAATATACGGGAAAAAATGTTTATAACATCACAATGGCACGATATTATACTTAATACTTACATGGCTGTATCTACATACCTGTATCATTAAATTCAAGAAAATAATAAACTATTAAGAGGCCAAGGCATTTTTCCCGGTTTTATATTTCAATAACCGGCAAAAACACGAAAATTTGTTCACGTAAAACAAACCATAAGCCTTTTAAAATCGGTTTTAGGGATAACAAAAACCTATTTTGAAATTTGTCAACATTTTAAAGACAATATCGTTTTTTGAAATATTAATTACACATAAAAAAAAATGTAAAAAAAAAAAAAAAAATGTAAAATATACGACTTTGTATACTTTCGATAACAATGAGCTGAATATTTGGAGCATATTGTAAATCGATGCCACGGACGGGAGATTGTCTTCAAAATATAGTCGTCTGCAACTATGATTTCATAATGTGCGTTTTATCAATTCTAAAACCAATTTTAAAGGACTTTTTGTTTGTTTTACGCGAACGCATTTTTGCTATCTACATAAAATATATTGTCCCGTTAAATCGTTAGACAGAGATGACAAACGCCATTGCGTAACAGTATTTTAAACATCGGGATAATAATATTATTGTTATTATTTTAAAACTTTTTCCGCGCAGCATTTTCATTATCACAATTATCAAATAATACTGTTATATTTGCGGTTCTTGGGTAGGTAAGAATATAATATAAGTAATAATATTATATTATTACGATTATAATTGTGAGCAGTAACGCTGCATGGACAGATTCATTTATTGACGTAACAAAATGTAATGTAATGTATGACTATCGTTACTATTAGTCTGTGACGTTGCAGCAATAGATACTTCATTATTTTTTTATGTAGGTGTATTAATATTATTATTTCATCTACTTAAGAGTTCAGATGCGATGATGATGATGATGATAATGATGGCTCGAGAGAAAAAAAAAGATAGGTTTATGAGTATCTAGTGTTTAATAGCGTTGAGTGGATTTGAGTAATTGCACTACGACGCGATGAAAATAACAAATAATAAAAAGTGATAAACGCACGTGAGAAAATTATTCTAATCGGTTGACATGTTACTCGTATTTGTATAATATTATATTAAATCAAACACGTATTATATTTTTCGAACCGCCAACCATCGATATCTAATAAGTATTTTTTTTAACAATGATGAAACGTTTAATAAAAATTAGAGTATAATATTTTAGTGATCGAACGAATAAGTTCGACAGTATATTAAGAGGACATTGAATAATAATTATCTGTTTACCCTCGAAAAACCTTAATACAATTATTTCGTCAAAGTTAACTACATAAACACTTTTGGTATACGGCAATATTGAAATGTCGAGTCGTGTAATAATAGACTTAGACAAATTGTACATGAAATTCGGTTGAACTTGACTCGTTTTATATGTATTTATTTGTACTATAAACAGAAGAAAAAAAACGCATTTCAAATATTGCCGCACAACATTATATTGTACGAATACAATATTACCTATGGGTACAAGGTTAACAGAGCTACCGTGGCTGGGGCTTGCGGGTAAGACTGTCCCGGGTCAAGAGCGCGTCTCAGAAAAGGGCGCGTAATCGAGAATTTATAAATTATAAAACTATAACGTTGTTTAGTGGAAACGAAGAACGGGAAGAATCCGTATGTGGCCAAGAGATGCGCTGAAAAATCGTGTTATGCTACTCTGAAGGTTAATTTCAAAGTATTTAACGAATTGAATTTAAGAATGTACAAATAATAAATACATTATACGAATTCATACTGAAATTATATAATATTTTTTCCAGAAACGCGTTTTAGCGATTATATTAAAAACCCGCCGATTCTATACACGATATTTGGCAATACATCAAAATATTATATTATATTAGATAGCGTCTATATGTAAATTAATTTTCCATAATTAGAATAATATGTTTATGAATACAATTAATTTCGAATTCGTTTTTCAAGCGTAAATATTAATAAGTTACATACAAATTTAACATAATGTATCCTCGTTTTTTTTTTTTTTTTTCAACGAATTAATATGTATTGCTCAATTTGTCTCCCTATACATAATCAATAATCTAAATTCACAGTGAATATTGCGCAGACATTTATAAGTTCTTCAAATAAAACATTTGTTTTTAGGTACCTACAATTATGTTAGACTACTTTTTTTTTTTTTGTTTCATGCTGTTTTGCTACAAATTAAAACATGTATGCCGAAGCTATTTTTACCATACTACATTTAGCTACCAAAATAACAATTGCAAAATAATAAAAACTGGTCTCACGATCGAATTACATAACCATCATTCTGCATTTGGGAACCGTGTCACGGCACTGCATGGCTATCGCCTCGCAAAGCGATACGTAGACCGAAACATTTTAGGGTTCAGTTGGTATAAAAAATACGTCGAAAATTAGAATTTTTAAGCATATAAAACTGAGTAGATGAAAAAGAAAAAAAAATACCTATAATGCTGTAAGAAAATCGTTGTGAATAACGCAACAGGCGTTACTTATATTACTGTTATCGGTCTACTGCGTTACTACTTGTGAAACGATTGACTATACGGTAGAAAGATCATAATACTATATACGAGTACTATGTAATAATTAAATGTCCGTGTAAACAATTTTCTTCCTCTTGAAATATCGGGAAAAATTGTTCGATTATTATTTATTATTCTATAGGCACAACATTTGTCGATACAAATTAGAAGCAAATAAGCATTCAGAAGGGACAACTCTATGCTATTAGTTATGATATTAGGGTGAATTTGATATATTATTATCAAACTTAAGGATAAAAACACTATCTAAGCAACTAAATTTTTTTCGGCTTTTAAATTTTTAAACGAGACATAGATGTTTTCAAATTGTGATATTTCACATACCTATATACTATATATATCAATTAAAAATTAAAACGCTGAAAAACCGACGTTATTGCATAGATAATGTTTTCATTTTTAGGTTATTGATAATAGATATACTTTAATATTAAAATTATTGTCTCCACTGATCGTTTCTTTGCTATGCCGTATGTTTATAAGATGAAAACAGCACATGCGGGTACCACGTTCTTAAAGGTCGGTTGTAAAATTTTAATAAAAACCAATTTACTCACCACATGGCTTGTACCGAGACAGGTTTAAAAATGTGATGTCGACTGCATACGCTAACACTGAATCCGCTGAAAAACGAAAAATAATATGTAAATTATTATTATTATTATTTTTTTTATATATAGTTAAAAATACATTTTTATTATATCAAAACTCCTTGAATTATGTTAGATGAATGAAACATGAATTATGAAAATATTAAAAAAAAATATAAAAACAAAAAATTATTGATTAGTAATAAAAATTAGAATTAAAAATAATATGCACACGGTTTAGGTATATATTTATGATTATAATAATAGAATTATGCTATTACCCATCTCCGTCCAACGTAATAGTGGTATCTGCTAAAAGTCTAAGCACCAAGCCAATAGTAGTCCTCTGGTTACAATCGAGACCCAAAAGACACGATTCTTCTTGGTTATTTCCATTTAAACAAGAAACTACAACTAAATATCTGGTACGGCCCGAATGCACGCTTTCCAGCTTAACTGCCTGTAAAAACATAATAAAAGGCATTGGAGTTGGTCTTATAATTATTTGTATTAAATCGTACGCGAGTAATGATCGACACACAAACATTGTATGGCGATCACTGCAGTTTAATAATGAAAAATAAATAAATAAAAAAATAAACATCTTTAAAAAACCATAAGCTTCTTCGCTCCACTTAGAGTTTAAAATTGTACAGCAAAAGTTTCAAATTAACGTTATTAAATTCGAAGCGAGAGTACGTATTGTTGAAGATTAATATTCCTACCAAAGTGGTAAATAATATTTAAAACGACTTTAAAAACATATTTCAGCGTAATTTATAAAAATTTATAATATATATACATGTATATAATTATGTTCGTTTATACACCAGAATTTGTCTGAATGGTTTACATAATTACAATGCACAACAAATGAAAACAACTAAATAGACTTTATTTTTATTAATACCACAGTCGGCCAAATCGATACACGTAGAAAAAGTTCAAATGACATGCATATTATTACGAAAATCAAGAATTGGTTTAGGAACAGACAAATGTAGAGGCGGAATTTTGTTAAGTCAGTTGGCCTCTTCTTTGGTCCAAAATAAAAATATACATACATAATACGATCATATTTCATTTAATGTCGTGAAAATATCTTGTCAAATCGCTGTTCAAGGAAGTACATATTTTGATCAATGGCATGATGATGTTAAGTCAAATTTATCGAATTTACATCACGCATAAATGCATAATATAATCTTACACTTTTTTCGATTACAATACAATAGATAAAATATAATATTATGTAGGTATGTGTATAAATCGATAAATTATATTATGTTATATCAAAAAAAAAAAAAATAAACGAGTGTAATAGTATCGGTATATACACCGGATGCAAAGTGACGAATAGTAACCGATAAATAATAATATGTCCCAGTACCCCTGGAGGCTATAGTCGTCAAGAGGTGAAAACGAGACGCCATTATCGTATTATTATCGACCGAGCGAAATCGGCCGTCACTTAAGTCTTTTAATTTTCCCTTCGGATCAACATGCACATTAATAAAATTACATAAATACTTGGGCAGCATATATTATTATAAAACCGATTTAAATTGTCTTTGTAAACGGTACTCGTGACACAAGAAAAAAATAATCTCGAGAAAAATTATTATACGCTAATTATATTTGCTTAAATAATAACTTTAAATCGAGTTTTGATTTAATAATTATATCACAGAATAAACTCTGCTGTATTTGTTTTGTTTATTATTTTTCCGATATTCCGTAATGTAAAAATCGTGTAATTTAGATATGAACTCGCACAAACATAGATTAAAATACAATATTGTTATAATTCATACTCATATATAATTATCACTGAAAGTATTAATTGGTTAGTTATCGTAATAAAAAAATCTGTTCGTTTATAATAATGTAATATTAAATTGCGTTATATGAATTAATTATTAACTAATATATTTATCATTTAAAAATCAGTTAATTAAAACTAGTTTACATAATATATTTATATGTACAACAAAGACCGAAATATGTTTTTATTTTTAAAAACAATGACAAAAATCACATAGAAAAAATCTTAAAATTGTAAGAAAACCTTAAATATGCTCTAATGATGTACAAATCCCTAAAATATGTCTTAAAATTCAAAATCTCTAAAATAGACAAACTAAATAATTTTTGTACACAGAATCGTTAAAATTGAAACACATTTCGTTAATAACCAGCTACTTTTTTTGACCAACCATTAAAAAAATGCATACAAAAATCTTCATTAGTAAAATAATATTTTCATAAATGATGGCATTGGATTTTTATTAAAATGTAATATTATAGGTTAGGTTTATAAATACAATTAAAAAGAAAAAAATATAAACAAAAAAAAAAGAGTTGATAATATTGATGGATGTGCCACTGTTGTAGGTGAGAAGTTGAGAAGGTAAGATACAGTTATTTAATTTATGTTTGTATGCAATCATTGCTAACGATAACCCGATTCTGAGCGGAGCTCGGTTAAGCAATTCTTTAAAAAAATTACGAAAAAATACGTCATATCAATTAATTTATAAATCGTAAATTCGTGAATTAGTAAAACAGCAGCACAGACCAAATTATTCTCTCTATACTACTACCATCAATGTACCCGTACACACAACCTTATAAACTAATCTAACCATCACCGCGACCACGTCGCCTTACATAGAACTCCGTGATTGCCAATTTAAAATACCTATAAATAATTCAAAAGTCATCAGAATTTTTTTAAAAACCACGTTGATAAAAGGCTTGAACAAGTAGTCTGTGAAAATTTCAGATCTCTAACCAAGTTTTCATAAAAATTCAAAAACCAAAAATAATGAAACCGTTTAAATTTTCATAAATTTTTTTCCGGTTTTTTTTCCCAATTATTAAAAACATAAAACAAAAATCAAAAATAACCTCCTCAATGCACTACTTAGATCCAAAATGTAACAAAATTCTTTCTTGTCATTTTTGATTTGAAGCGAGATTTATGGTAGAAAAATTGTACACGGACGGTAAAAAAAAATTATACATCATAATACACACATTTTTCACTACGTTCATTATCTAAAAAAATTATATTAACTATAGACTCCTAGCATATATTGTATGTGTGTACCGTGTTTACAAAACAATTATTTTCGTGTCATTGACACGATGTACGCGAGTTTGTTATCAAAATAGTATTATTTGCATAACATTGATATTCAATAAGTCACGGCTATTATATTTTCATCTATGGACGGGAGTTTATAATTTCACTAAAACACTCATATACGGTATACATTCGATATTTCAGAATATCGATAAATATTTCTCAAGAAACTGTTTTATAGTGTTTAGAATATTATACCCCTTTCTCTATATTATATTATAATAACGAAAACCCCGAGGGACTTACAACATAATATTGAAACAGTTAACCCCGGTTTTTTGGAATAAAATAATAATTATAATAATTATAATTTATATACTATATACTATATAGTGAAAGTATAACATAATAACATCTTGAAAATATAGAATTTAAAGTATTAGCTCAGTTTGTATGCATTGGATATATATTTATTTATTTTTATAGAGAGATTTCAGATTAAATTATAAATAAAATAAGGCAGGCTACCGTGTTTTGTCGTCGTTTTCCTATACGGGAAAAGGGGAAACGCGATAGCGAGTATCTTGTACGTTTTATTAAGGTTTTCTATTGTAAAAAAAAAAAATCAAACGCAAAAAAGTCAATAAAGATGATAATAGAATAATTTCGTTCGAAATAATTGGTATTTCGGAGTAAATTAAATAATTACTTGTTTTATACAACGGAAAAAAATAATAAAATTGTGTTTAATTCGTATATACGTCAAAATAGTAAAAACTGCTCGTATACAAATTACAGATAGAAAAAAATCCTCACTTATATTGATTAACCGCCATCGAGATTTCTCGACTCGTAAGCCATAAAAATAATGTACAAATATAGGTAGTGCAAATTTAGTGTGTTTTCCAAACTGCAACCTTGGCCTTGGTTCGCGTCTGTGAAAGTGAACTCAGCAGCAATAATTGTTGTTGGTTTTATTTTATATAATGTGTCAACTCGTCTATAATAATAATATACATAATATCTGTTTGAGTATCGCTTGTGTCCCAGCACGAGAAATCCGTGTGTGGGCACACCCTCCGGGTGTTTCGTATCGTGTTCAGTATATAACATTATATCGGTATTGTTTGCAACAATTAACAGCGAACATCAGAGAGCTTTGTGTCATCGGGCGTATGTATAATAATAATAATATTATATCCGACGAGTGGGCGTTACGTAAAATACAATACCTAGGTATAATACTAAGCGATGATCAGATGATCGTCAATCAGATTTAGTAGGGAAAAAACCCATAGAGAATATTCAAACTATTTTTAAATTTATATAGGCTACAGGTAATGTTTTTGTTGAAGGACGACATTCTTTAACGAGGAGAGAATTTAACCGGTAACAACGGAAATAAAACCCCAAGGAAGAATACCTCGAGGAGGACCCAACGGATAATGACGTACTGACGGAGTGGAAAAACGATTTAAACGATAAAAAGTTCGAGAGTTGTAAACTGGAGAGGCAAACACTCTTATAGATATTGTATTATAACTTAAAAGTATTCTAGTAGAAGGAAAAAATAATGGGATTGTTATCAACCATAAATTAGGTACCTAAATACTTAGTATCTATTAATAGTTTCCAATAAGTCTATATAAAAAAAAAAAAATCGATTTGTGAATTCCATGCTTTAACGACTAGCCGTTGTTGTGATATTAACTCGTATAATGTATATTAACACCCGGTCATTGTTTCCGATCGATCCGTTTCTATTTTTTATCTTATTTTGACCTTCAAAAACAACTGCGATTATTATCGTTATAATAATAATAATAATAATATAACATGTATATGTTTATGTGAAAAGCACTTAAAACACCTTGGCCTACAGGGCGCAAAAATACGCGTGCAAAAATAGAAATTGACCAAATTATTATCCAGGACGGTCTAGTTAGTGTTAGTCAAACGACCTTGTGTACAGTTTTGATAATAATATAATACTCTATTTTGACCCCAACGGTCACCGCCACCGCTGTGTTTGCTTCCAGCAAAATGTAATTCATTGTTGGTTATACACGAGTTTTATGATCGACAATTGGCTATAATTTGTACATTAATATAATATTATATAGGTACATATTATAGTAGATAATCGACGTTATACTCCTTGTATTGTAGCTAACACGTTTTCGAGCATAATAATATTAGATACATCGAATTTCGAGAAATATTATACAAGGACATCAGTAAAATAATAATATGTCAGCATTTATAATATCGATTAAAAAGTTAAAATATAAAATATGAGTACTGGTAAAAATGCTATACAAATTCAAGGTTTGACACAAAAAAAAGTTTAAAAATGATATAATGTGATTGATAACTTGTTCTTCGTGTTGTTCTAGCGAAACGTGTGACCCTCGTCCGCTGTTAGGAGTTACTTTTTAAACGGCGCTATACATTTTATTTTCATTTACTATGCGAGTATTTATTTTATATATAGCTATTTAATTTAAATAAATTATTTTTACGACTTCTTTATACCTATAGACAAAAAGTCATTTAAAATAAAAATGTTTACGAAGTATTAAGTTTTACTGCGAAGATTGTATTTAATATTTTTAAGTATTCAAATTACTATCTATATACTCGTACAATATAATCTTGGTAATCCGACAATATGATATTCTCACACGTCCCTTTCAATTTTGGTTTATTTTTGAGGTATTTACGCCATAAAACATTCATTCTCACCAGTTAATGTGATGGGGCACCGCGTGTTATAAAATTTCTAAAGACCATCTAAATTTAACCTTTTGGGTCGTCGGAAAATCTAATAAAATTGAACAAATATTTTTAAAAACTTTCCTATGATGGTTTATAAATATCGAGTAACTATATGAAAATTATTTAATACACTAAAAATTGTGTGCACAATATTTCTGAAAAAAAAAATAATAGTACAAATCTAGTCATTACTATAATAATACTGGTACTTGTATATCGGACTTAGACGATGCAATAAAACGAGTATAGTTTTATGATTTTGTAATCTGTCATTGAAATAATAATAGTTTTTTGTTCTTGATTAAAATACATAGGACCGAGATAGTTTGTATAAAACTATTTATGGCGGGCCTATGTTCTCAAATAAATCGAAATTTGATATACATTTATTTTCGATTGATTTCCCAAACAGGGACGGAATGACTAGAATGCCTGACTTTGGCCCTTCTATATTGGGGCCACTGTTTTTAATTAGGGGAAAAAAACTGTGTTAAAGCAGTATTATACCTAATAATACTGCTTTAACGCAGTCTAATACAATAATCATACCTATGTACAATATCAATAACATTATTTTGAAGTAAAATTCTTTAAACAAAAATTTTATCTCAATGTCAGGGTCAATTTTATAGTTTTAAAACAAATTGTCTGAATTTGGTGTTAGCCCACCCCTGATTTCGCACGACTTTCGATTGATTTGTGTTCATTATTTTCAATTGATAAACGTTTTAGATTGATTAATTGAGAATAACCCTCCCCCCTTCGAGAACAAAACAGAAAACGGGTGGGTATATTTTATAAAACGGTCGGTTTTAAACGAGTTAAAAAAATTTTACCTAATAAAATACTAAAACCTACTACATTGTAATTTTATATCAGTAGACAAATTACGATGATGACACGTGTCAATTAACAAGGAAAGTGTAGCATAATACATACTTTTCTCGACACAAGCGTGAAACTATTATAAAGTATAAGGTACTTATAATTCAAACTTCGTGGACCACAATACAAACGATAATATAATACGACGTAGAACGACCATTTAAAATTGCAGTCATTGTGCCGCACGTTTAAGAAAATAAGCCACGATCGTCACCTTGTGAAGGTTGTACGCGACTGTATGGAAAATCGTGATAGGTAAAAGGATTAATAGTAAGTATATACCTATATATTTTACATACGATTTTATGTTTTCTGAATATACGTTGTCTAACCTAACGTACTCGTGTATTATTATGATTATTATATGCCAGTAATGATCACGATACGAGTTGAAATTTTGGGCAGCGACAATCCAGACAGACCTCCAATTTTATACATAAGACGTTTACAGGTTAATTACTATATTTTCGATATTATTTAATTTTAACGTACCATGTTCAAGCTATCGTCGGGCCTGAGTATGTGGAACATGGATTGCAGGTGTGCCTGTATGTCGTTGGCGCGGGTCTGCATTTCGTCTTCGCCCGCTGACAGCCTGCAACTGGACGCCGGGGCGGACAACGATTGATGCCTGTGCGGATGCGGTGAATGATGGTGGTGTTGCCTTTTACGTCGCAATTGCGGCTGTTGCTGCTGCTCCTGTTGGTGGTGCGACTTGGGCGAACACAGCACCGTCGCCGAACCTTTATTGGCGAAATAGCATTCGCTAAGTCTGAAAAAAAAAAGTACAAAAATTTACGTTTTAATAATATTATATGACACCGAACGTTTTCGGCGCAGTGGTTAAGGGATAAGACGTGCGTCGATGGTATCAAAAATGCTATTTTTATTTCCGTACACACTAGAAGCGTAACCGTCGGGTACGCGTGGGAAACATCACAAACACATATCGCGCAGGAAAACAAATACTATTACGATATTGCCCATGCTCATACCTATATGTGACAATTCGTTACTCAACTAACATAACCGAAACTATTTTAGATTCTGAGCGAAGCAAGGAATGTATTAGTTTTACAAAGATGTTAATTTTTTTTACGTGGACAACTATTCTACCAGCAATTTTGCTCTAATTTACAATGATAGCACTTTTATAAAATGAAATCTGACAGGGAAAGTACTAAAGGGAACCCATTTTTCAATTTTCTTAGAAGTTATCAAAAAAACCGGGAAAAACGTGGAAAAACGGGAAAATCGGTACAATATTAAAAAAATATTATTAAAGAAAATATATAATCTATTTATTTATTTTACCATAATATGACGTATATATTATTGACAAAGCTTTACTATCAACATAACTCCGCTCAGAATCGTTTTTAGTTAGCAATGGTTTATCGTTGCTTACAGACATAAATTAAACTTCCTTCTGTATTTTACCTTCCCAACTTCCCATTTACAACAGTGGCTGCACCCGTCCCCACTATCCTAGGACAACTTTTTTTTTTTTTATTTATATTATTTTAAAGTGCATGTGTACAAAATTTCTACCAGAAATCTTGCTGATTTTCAACCTTTTCTGGAAGGAAATTTTATCTAGTTAATAGCCAGAAACAGCGAGAATAAACGTTTTTGTATCGAAAATTATGTAAAATATTAATTCAATTGAAATACGGATTAGACAAATTTGTCAGTTGTTGAGAACTACTCGGTTTTTAAAATATTGAAATGTTATGATATTTCATCACAAGTATATTTTTCTTGCAATTTGAGAAAGAGAGAAGTGTATATTCAATATTGGCCGACGAGCTTCGTGTGAATGTAAACATAGTAATATGGGTGTTTAAATTTTATCGTTCGAACGCGTCTAATAACGCCATAGTATGTAAGCATGTTATACAAACATAGCTATTTTATATATGGCATACAAAAGGAGACATGGCGGACGCCAAGTCAAAAATGCTAATTGTGTAATCTCCTTAAGGGTATATTTATTTCTACTTTACTCTTCACACCATAGCCCTTTATCCATCACCATTTACATCTTCCATGTATACATGGAAGATTTGAGGCCGTGTAAAGTAAACGAGGGTAAATGGTGATGGATATAAGACTACGGTGTATAGGATAAAATAGGAAACAATATACGCTTAAGGAGGTACACACCTACAATTTTCGACCGGGCGACTATAGTCTTTTTATATGTCCCACGGATTCCATCACAACATCGCTGTTCTATCTCACATATATTTGATTGACTATTTTATCATAAAATTTAAATTTCTTCTACTTTCATTATGCAGATAGGTATAATCATATTATAATTTGTATTATTATTAGACCGGTTCTATATCCTTCTGAACAGAGTTTTCATTCGATCCCTTTGTGTGAGATAATCGTCAATAATTGTATCATTATGTGGGACATAGGTACACGTAATAATAATATTATTATAACGTAATGCCATCATGCCGTTAGATAACCATAATGATAATAATATACACTCAGCAGCAGTACATCGTGTGTATGTTTTTTTATATTTTTTTTTTTTTAGTCCGAGGGGTGTGTATGGTGTGCGTGCGTGCATGATTGATATGAAGAAATGATGGTACAGTACATGATATTATAACAAACGCATAATGATAATAATGCGGTCGGATGCAACCTATACATAAGAAGAAGGTGCCGAGTTTTAAATCACGAACAGCGATCGTCATCATAATACACCTATGTCTTAATATATATAGGTATCTAGAGAAGAAGAAATTCGATCCGCACACAGGCATAGATTATTATTATTATTATTATTATTATTATTATATGTTGATCGTCAGGCCATGCGTGCAGTTCCTATATCATGTTACATGCGTATATTACTGGCGCGGGACACACAATATTATCTCCGCGACAAACACATACGACCGAGTTTATTGATATAAAAAAAAGTACATACTATATTTTTTACATTCGCGAATCGATTGCTTTCGTGACAAATTCAGTAAATTATTATAAGACGCACGCCTATCTTACTGTATACGTACTGCGCGAGGTGTACTATGCGAGTACGAGTAATAGTTTTGAAGAAATATTTTAAATATTATACATCAAATGCCAATACATCAGTATAACATCTATTACCTACATTTTAATTTCCATAGAAAATTAAAAACGAAATAAAAGGTTCGGGAGGCAAGAAGACAAGAAATAGTTACACATTTTAACTTTTTAGAAAATGATTAGATTTTTTAAGTTCTTATACATTTTTCTTCTCTATATACAAATATATCCAACTTATATATGCATTTTCACTAGACTATTCTTCTTTTGTCTCTTCGGTATACCATTATCATTCACCGAATCCAATTATTATATTCCAAATAAATAAAAAAAAACTCGTAAAAAATGGATTAATTTTCACTCTCAGTACCGTTCAAATTTACACACAATTTTCTTTCAGAAAAGATACTATGCTTGAAAATCGGCGTATGATTTCTGGCAGAAAAATCGTTTACAGACAGAAACGAAACAATCACGTCATAGTAATATCAATATATTCTTAGCTTCGCTTATATAATCTCAAAAAAGTGTTATAATTATTATGGTGTATTCAATGATGAAAAACAATTAGAATTTAGAACACTACATTGAGTACTTTTACTCGGATATAATTTACAAAACTGCCGATACGTAGGTAAAAATTTCGTAATCGTGGTACAATAATAATTTTCGACGCAACAGAAAAAAAAAAATATATAATATGTATTCCACAGATATTATCCTGACAAGCAATCAAAACTGCAGAATTATACTCGTATATTACTATTATCATCATTACACGCGCAGTGTAATGTACGCATGTTACGTTATATATTTCATTACAGTAAATACAGAATATTTAATATAATATATATATAATTATTAGTTATACAAATCGCACGAAAAATATAATGATATACGATGGCGATTGTGACATTCGAACATAATTAATGTAATATATTATATATTATATATAATTACTCTAACAGCGTTACACAATGTGCAAAGTATAACTGTAAGTGGATATTTTTTATTTTAAACATCATCGATCATTGATGCGGTTTAATTAACAAAAGATTTTTCATAAAAAAAAATTACATTTTTTTTCTTTTAGATTTTTTCACGCAGTATAAATTGAAAGATGTAAGATTTTCTCTTAGTGATACTTTACTTGAAAACATCGTTTCAAAACACTCGACAATCAACTCCCTAGATCCCATTCTTTGAGTTTTTTTTTCACGGAAACTACTTTTCTTTATCAGTAAAAATGCTCTTAATTATTTTTTAAAAAAATGCAGAATTTCTATCCGGAGGTACTTTATTTAAACAAAAAAAACAAAAAATACTATAAATTGCCATAGTTTTATGTATAAAATTTAAAAAAACAACAATAATTAACGACAATACGTCGCTTATATTTTTATTAATTTCTGGATTACCAGAAGGTAATAGGGGGAAAAACGCTACTAATACTATAAAATCATACCAGTTTAATGATCTTCGTTCAAAATCGGTTTTTGATTGTAATGATTTATCATTGCTTTTAGTATAGTATATTATAAACCAAATCGTCCTATAATATATTATATCTTCCAAACATCCTACCTACAACAATGGCATACGAAATGGTACGAAATATTAGGTCCGACTTTTTATAATATGTAATATAGTTTTGATTTAAAATATTATTATATTATATAGGTTATTATACAGCAGCGTATACTTTTTTTTAAATATTCTAACAGAAAACCGAAACGCATCTTATATACATAACTGTAAATAACGAATATATATTATTAATTTTTGCATACTATATTAAAAAAAAAATATATATATATATATAAATACAGAGAAATATATACGGTACCTACTAAATATATTTTTTTTTATTACTCCTCTAAAATTATTATTTTTCTGTACACAATTTTCAATATTGTTCATTGTTTACGGTGTTAATAAAAAAATAAAAAAACTTTTTTTATAATATAACGGATTAATAACAAATTACTACTAAAAAACAAATAAAGGTATAATATTATTATATGTATTACAATAATATTAGTTATTGAATTGATTTTTAAAAAATAATAATGAAAAAATCAGGTACGTATAATTTTAGTTCGTTCGTTTTCTTATATTTCTGCAGCGATGATACTACGCGTGATAATAACATTTTTATAGTGTTATATAAGTATACCTATTGTAAACAAATCGTAGGATCGTAAGTACTCCTTAGTTTTAATAAAATAAACGATTTTACAAAACAATAAATCATGGGAAAAAGCATCACTCGTGAGCAACAGAACTCCGCACTACAGTCAAATTTCCCTCCTCCTATTTTGAATTTTAAAAATATTTTTTGTAAAACTATAAGTAACCGAAAGCTATAATAATATTATAATTTATAATATACTAAAACTCTAATAGGTACTATTATAAAAAATTTAAGGGTGGGTATTAAAAGTTGAAACATCATTTAGAGGGGACTGTAGGGGCATTAAAAGTGACACTCTTCTCCCGCAACAACATGCAAGTAAAATTAATATTAAACAACCCAACTTTTATCACTTCAATTCACCAATAAAACAACTCTAATTTCCAAGTTTACGCTTATTTATAAACCAGAGGGAGTTACAAACCAAGTCCAAAAGTAGCGGGAAAAAGATAAACATAACACAACACAACAGTCTCTATTTTCGGAGAAAATTCGCAAACAGGAAAACAAACAAGCAAAAACGAGATTTTAGCAAACACATGATGGTATATATTTGTTTTATAAAGTGCAACTATCAGGCAGATATCACTGCAGTTTAATGGCGATTTTTCTTGACGAAATAAAAACCAAACGGGTTATTTCATATAATAAAAGTACCTACTCATCGGCTCCCACGAAACCGATCTCCTCCTCTATATAGGTATATGATACGACACTACATCAACCCCCTTTTCTATTTCTTTTTTTTTATTTGTAATATATATATATTTTTATATTCATAAAAGACCGGAGCGGCGGCAGTGCACAGCATTCGAGTATTTCCTGTTGTGTGTGGACCATTTATATACACATCACAGCACCGGACACAGCAGGTGGCACTCATATACCTAGCCATACGATTTATACACACGACAATAAACTCCGCCTATACGGAACGGATGTATAATATGCTGTGCTTGAAATGCTTTGATAGACACGTCCATTGGTACCTATATATTCCCTTGAAGATTTTTTTTTTTTCATTATTATTCGCGTATTTTATGTATACCTACATCTATATAGTTAGTGTACAAATACTCGTACGCGAACACTGCATATTATATAGAGGTATATATTTCAGTAAACTATATTATATATGGGCAACGTAATAAGTAACGGATTTTTGTGAAAAACGGGCCAATTCTACAAGTATAGCATGCAATATATAATAATATGTTATCATTAGTGTAAGAATATTGTTGCTACGGCACATATTTGCAAAAAAATAAAAAAACCATTGGCAAGGACTAACCCGGCAGCACACACAACTAGTTTCCACCCGAGTGAAATAAGGTACCCAATATATAAAACCGGTTGTACAGTCGATACGACGTTAATGTATTATTATTATAGACATACAGAGTGTTTGTTGTATCATGAATCGATACGATAATTATTATTCGAGTAAACATATGCGATTTGAAAGGAAATATTTTTCTAAAAATATTTTCCTGTACGTGTAAAACCGTTGATGATTTTGACAGTTTGAAACATCGACTGGAGTAGATATAAGGGAAGAGTGGTAAATTTCATAATATTCTAGTTTGGATATGATGCCATGGAGGCATCCGTTATTATAGTGGGATATAATCGCCCTGTGTATCGCCACCGCTGCGGTGCGCAATGGTGGAGAAAAATTATAATCAAATTCTGAAGGACTGCTATATGTATAATATTCTGGACGAATATTTTTTTTCTTCGTTTTGCTCCTCCGACATAACAATATAAGTAATAAAATAGTTATATGATTATAAGGTATGATCAATTATTACAACATAACCTCAAATTCGGTTATCAAAACACGGACCTGGTGAAGTACCTAGTGGTATATTATAGTATATCATGGTTTAATATGCATTATTGACACGCCTTAATTTTAAACTAATATTTCCAACTACCCCACTAAATACATAATATAATTAAAGAAAAAGTTTTTAATTAGTACGTATCATCGTATTTAACAAAAATAAACAGTCGTTTGTGGCTAATTTATATTTTTTTGGAGTTGACCCAACTATATCCGAGACGACAAAAAATGCTCAAGACGCCTAAGGTAAGTATAATATAGTATAACGTCAATTTTAATTCACCAAATGCATTATAAACAAGGTTTTGGCATTAATATTTTATAGGTTAAGGTTAAAAAGCTCTATAGAACCGTATACGATAGTTATAATTGTAAGTGGTATACAATATAAGATAAAACATAAAATAAACGCAAATAATCGTTTATACATTATTATTTTACACAACTTATCTACTTCAAAATCAAATATGAAAAATTGAATGTCTAGTCAGCTTTTATATTATATATAAGGGTCATGAGGAACCGTTTACACACGTGTTCAAATAATTTTGACTTTAATGATTTATTTAAAAAATTAAAAACAACTGTTCGGCTATATTTATTTTATTGAGTAGATATAGGTACATTTGTTCGCATTAAACTACAAAATAAGTTGACAGAGCAATTTTTAAAAAAAAAAAAAAAAAAAAACAAACCAAACCAAAAACGTACAATGGGTAAATAATTTCAAAACCTTAAAAATACCGATTTGTATTATATGGATCTGTTATTTAATTTCTAAAATCTGTAGTTATAAAACTATAATTTTAAGTGACATTCAACGTCCAGTCAAATTTAATAACGAAATGAGACTAAAAATACAACTACAACGAAAGCAGAAACTGTTATGTACGTAAATTTGGCGCAAAAAATACGAGTATATTTTTTTAGATTCAAAAAATTCGTCGTAAATAAACTGTAATTAATAGTTTTTGGAATATAGAAACGTCTGGATCATGGCCAAAGTCTTTAAATTTGATCACAAAACTTAATTCATTACTATATGATAATTTAACTATAGGTACGATTGAAATATTTTATTGATTTATAAATAGATTTTCCTATTATTAAGTATTTTATACGTTTACAAGCAAAGCCTAGAAACAAATAGTTTATTCGTAATATCATAATCAAATTAAAATATTTTAAGCGCAGTCGTCAATATAAGTAACGGAAAATGTATTCGATTATGCGGTGATATAATAAACTAAATTTTTTTTTATGAAGAACTGTATTTCTGGTTATTCTTTGAAGAAAATAAAATGTCCGAACTAAAAAACTAAATTGATAAAATATTTATTTTTAATACCTAACAAACTTCAACAATTAATTAAGAAATTTAAGATTATTTTTAAAATAAAAACACGACTAGTAATTTGTAATTAATTTAATATTAATATAATATTGTGTCTTAACTCATAAGAAATATTTCACCTTTTTCATATCGTACATTAATAACACAAATTTTAATTTGATATCGGGTGATGAAAACATATTTTTATGTTTACTTGTTACGCTGCATCAGTAGGAAGACGTTTTTTTTTTAATAGTATATTTTTATACATTTCCCTAAACTATTCAAGCGGTTAAGAACAATTATTGATACCGAACGAATTAGTAATGGTTAAAAAAAAAAACGAGGTATATATTATCCTAATTTTTGCGCTTTCTATTATATTTTATTCGACGTGAAAATGTATACCTATACACGGAATTGAACGTTTTTACGGATTCTCTAGTATCGTACTCGTATAGAGTAATAGGTATTATATTAATTTTATTATAAATCAAATACAAAACACAAAAATTACGTGATAATAGAATATAAAAATAACGAGAATAGGGTTACCACGCAGTTGGCAATTTTCAGGAAAAAGTATTTAAGAACATATATGTATATATAGAGTTTTTACTTAATATGTATTTTTATACCAACTGCAGTAATAATATTACGCATTTACAGTACACAATGTAGTAAATAGGATAACATCTAAACACGTTTTAGATACAACTTACTACATATATAAATATATAAAGTACACTAAAGATTGCAATCAAAAGGTTTTGAGATGTCAAATGTTATTATACCTTACAGTAAAGTATTAGTATACGCTGTTTATCTAATCCTGAGGCTATTCAGCTTTCTCGCGTGCAATTTTGAAATTGTCTAATCGAGTTGCAGTCGTATAGTATATTATTTAAATAGAAATTAACATTATAATATTATGTGCTTTGGGTATATACGATTTTAATTAAAAACTAAGTATAGGTAGTCGAATTAATGCCATCACTTATACGTAAAATATATAGATACGAGTTTGTAACGAAATTTTCTAATATGTATAGGTATTATTATTATTAGCAGTCGTTAATAACCGGCTGCCATTACTAACCGACTTGTTGAAAAAATAAAATGTACAAGACACATCGCAAGAAAAAGCAGTGTAAACTATAAGTCCCGATTCTTTGAAAAGTTGTAATGGTAGAAATGATAATGTAGGCACACAATTTATACGAAAAGAAAAATAAAAGAACAAAGAATAATTGTTGAGATTTTTTTATACCATTTTATTTATATTTTTTTAATATTGTATAGCCGATGAAATAATATAATGTTAACATAAAAAAAAACCGATTATACAATCAAATATAACATACAAATCAAGACCATTAAACACCAAATATAATCCGGTAGTTGATTAGGTACCGATAATGATGTAAAATATAAAACATAAATTAATAATCGTAAAATTATTTACTAGTTTATGATTATAGATAACTATAGGTTTTTATACATAAACATCTGATATTATTATACAATATAACGATTTGAATAAGTATAATAATTAGGTTCAACTACTTGGATGACCATTTTAATCAAATTAAGATTAAAATTAAAGACCTATATAATATACCGATTTCAACTCATATATTTAACCTAACTGATTTATAGTTTTCTAGAACTTCAACAAATAACTACAACATGGACATTATAGTTTTACTGTAATCATCAGATTGCTTATATTTAAGTCTCACAATTGTAGAGATCAAATACGTACAAATATTGATAGTTAAAATGAATATATACACAACGATAAATCATTGAAAAACGATTCTGAGCGAAGTTCGGTTACACATGTTTTGAAATGCAATGATTTTACGAGCAAATAGCATAAAAATCGAAAAATGTATAGACAATTTTAGCACGTTTAAAAAAGGATAATACACGAGAATTCTCAGATCTCTGCTGTTATTTTTAACAGAATTGTAATAAAAAATATAATCAAGAATATTTAAACTATACTTCTTCCTAATTTTTCTAATTATTAATTGAACTGAAAACAGTTATTTTTAAAAAAAAAAACTACAGATCATTAAATGGTTAAAAAAACGATTTTAGAATGCAGAATTTAATTTTTATACATATTTGATTTAGTGTGTTATATATTACTATTGCCATCAAACTAAATATACCTATAATTCTGAGAACAATTCGTTTATAAAGTACTTATTGGAGGTTCAATTGCCCACTTATCTAATGAAAACTTGACTTTCAAGCACTACAAACTATTAAAATATCATAAAAACTTCCTTGGTCTTAAATGGTAGATATCCAGAAATCGATTCCTTCTTGTATGAGGAAGACATTATGAGTAGGTAATTATGAATTAATATTTATTTACAGTAATTATGTATTAAAGTTTTAACATAATACAATTATTATCAAAACACAATGTTCTAAGGAAGGATTCAAATTGATATAATATAATATATGCATTACATAGATAAAAATTATTCTATAATATCTACCGCAGTAACGTAAAGAAAGTGTCGGGAAAAAAAAAAATTAAACATACTCATAAATAAATAGTAAAATTTAAAAATGCAAAATAATTCAAACCCGAGATTGCTGAGTGATCGCAAGAGTGTGAATACGATTTAACGCATTTACAATTTCCGAAGATATTTTTGAAGGTATATATGAAGGTATTTATATTTAAAAATATAAAAATGAAAATGTGCATGACGAATCAATATAAGGAAGCTATAAAACTAAAACAAATTGAAAATCGGTCCAGTAGTTTTTGAAATTTTTGCGAACAAATAGATGTAATATTTACATAATAGTAAGATAAGATTATATCAATTTTTGTATAGAGGTAAATTACATAATTTATTCCAATGATCGACTATTTTTTCAAAACTATCTGGTCATAAACGATGATAACCGAAAAATAACCATAAAAAAAACCATCTGTATAAAAATTAAAAATAAGCATGTAGAATATACTACGAATTACACTTACTAAATTTGTTGTGCTTGTTCCAAATCATTTTAAAATCAAAAAAGAGGAAAGTATTCACATAATAGGTGGGCCACTGTTGTAAGTGAGAAATTGAGAAGATAGAATATACAGGGGAATTTAATGTATATCTGTATGCAACGATAAATCATTGCTAACGAAAAATGATTCTGAGCGAAGTTTGGTTGAATATATTTTAAAACGTCGTAATATTTATGATTTTCGTCAAAATTTCAAATTAAAATTCTCGTAAAAAAAAAAATACTCAAATTTTTCTCATTGACTACTAAGTACTACTTAAAATGAACCTCCTGTTAAATTTTCAAGTATTTTTGTTTGGTTTAAACATTTTATCTACAGAGTACCTACCGAATAAAATTTATGTAAAAAAAAGTAATTTTATGTGTATAAATAGCTCAATAATGAATCAAATGTTTTAAAAATTTTACCGCGTCTAGAAAAACCAAATTTTAGTTTATCTGTTCAAATTTGAAGTCTTACAAATATTTTTAATTGAATTATAATAAAAAAGATAAAAAAAAGGAAAATAATAAAAAAGGCATTATTTTGTAAATTTTCTCGTTTTTTCTCCAATTATTATGAAAACTGCTTGGAAAATCACCTTTCTAAAGTACCACTTTTCTTTCAGAAAAAGTGCTATATTTTAAAATTGGAATAAGATTTCTGGTAGAAATTTTGTACACAGTATATAAAAAAAAAACATCATTGTAAAACCAATACATTCCCCGCATTGCTCAGGATCTAAAAACAATATAAAATTGTTTAATCAACAGCAATTATTAATAATTATCAGCTCGCTTAGAATCTAATAGAAAATATTTTACCCGTATTAATTAGTTTTATTCGTATCAGTAAGAAATTAATAACTATCGGAATTACAAAATATTATATTACCTACCTATACGATTTTAACGAGCCGATAAAGATTATAGTATTTGTTTTGTACTGCGAACATCGACATTTAAAGAACGTGGTTACAACATTAAACGAATATTTACCTACAGGTGGCTGTT
The DNA here is from genome assembly GCA_902439185.1 of Cinara cedri. NCBI lineage: Eukaryota > Metazoa > Arthropoda > Insecta > Hemiptera > Aphididae > Cinara > Cinara cedri. The sequence continues at coordinate 618,444 of CABPRJ010000477.1, read as the reverse complement.
CGAAGACGTTAATATATTAAAATAAAATTTAATTTGTATATATATTAAACGTTGAACATACATGCAATTTTTAAAAAAAACCAACGTGTATAGACACCTAAAAGCAACACCAAACGTTACACATTTTGGTAACTAGTATAGAAAATTTATTTTTCACGAAATAAATTCGTTATCATAATAATATTATACATTGTGCTTAATTTAACGGGTTACCAGGAGGGTATACTATCGTCTAACATATACGACTGAATACAAAATCACGTATTATACGAACTAAAATGATCAAGACATTAAAAACAGAATATTCAACTAACGGACTATACAGCGATAATATACGAGTATACAATATAATATAGTGACTTGGGTCAATGTACTTGGATTGTGGAATAAAAACAATGAACATCATAATAATTAACCCGGGGGAGAGGGGGGGCATTGTCGCGCGTAACTGACGGTAATTGACGTTATTCTTTGAAGAATTAGATTCGATGAATGGAGGAGCTAGCTACTCTTGTACACATCATGCGGTGACTAATAAGAAAAAAACTTACAAACTAGAAGCGAACGAAATATCACAAAAAGATATTTCGTTAAGCATTATAACCAAAAAAAAAATAATAATAATAATAATAATCGGATTATTCACGAACTTTTATACGCATTAAATCGAATAAAAAATATTATTTTACGATACGTATATAAACATGTAATGTTATTACTAATAAAGGTATATTTTTATAATTGACTAAATTGTAAATATTAAATTCAACGATAAATCATTGCAAAAAAAAAAAAAAAAAACCTTTAAAAGTAAGTATAATACGGTGTGTGTGAAGGCTATGGATGATTGAAGTGGTCACGACATCTAAAATATAGAACATACGCATGCATATAGAAAATGCCTATAAGAAAAACTAATAATAATCCAAAACAGGAACTCCGGCAATATTATAATAATTACGGTTATCATCATAATACGAACCGTATACGAAAAATACATAGAATAGGTATACACTCGGTAAATTATAAAATTAATAATATAAGGTATTTTCTGATGGAAAAGAGAAATTTGTTTTGTCACACACAGGCGTCAATGCGCAGTGGTTTTCGGACGCGGACATACAATAGGTCATATTGCGCAACCCGCGAAGTTTTCCCTAATTACACCGAATTTACCCACTTGAATCTTTTTGTACGAATTATTATGTCATCGTCGTTTTATCAGTTGATGTATTATTATACCTATAACAGTAGCCGCGTGTTGGTTTCATTTGACTGACGATGACGCCGATGTAGCAATAATGACGAACATCGTGTACAGGAAACGGCCATATAGCTATTTGTTATATTATTATTATTATTGTCATTATATATACGTGAAAATTAAAAATTAGAAAAAAATTCCGGTCGAGTGGCGTAGAGTCGAGTACCTTATTTCCATTATACGATAGCTGCGATATAGAACGATTTATTTAAATGTATACAAAAGCACATTTATATTAATTTTTTTATTAATAAAAATTAGAAATGTTTAGCTTCAAAAATATTTAAGACGGAGAAAGACAAATTCTCTTACCCTTTACCTGCCTACACACTGTAATTAAAGGTAATTTGTTTTTTATGCGATGTTGTTTGGCTATAGTACGTATAAACACGCAGCAGAAAAATATCGAGCGTGCACAAAATAAACACGTGTTTTCGCAGTTGACAATATTATTATAAATGACAAAACAAATTCGACTTCTCGCGCTCTGTAGTCGGATTGAAATGAATAGGACGAGGATGAAGGCTTATATCGCTGAACGATGATACGATTTTGGTGCCGTTAATTGCGCAACCGTGGAAATCGGTTATAGCGCACAGAGAACGTTTATAGATATAAGTACAAAGAGAGATACAGAGAAATGCAAAATGTAAAATACCTATTGATAGAAACCAGTAGTCAGTCACATGAATGAGAATACAAATATACACAGTGAAATTTGCCAATTATCATCGGCTATTGTTGTTGATCAACCCTGGAACGTGAAAGTCGTACCTATATACCAACTGTTGGCGACGAACGCCTACTACTACTACTACAACGAAATGATTTTCCGCTAAGCGATTGCTACCTGCAGCTATAATATAGCATAGGGTTTAGGCCGCAGAAAAACGAAATTCGATATATTTTCCCGATAGAAAGTAATAATCATTACGGCGGCGATGGGATACCTACAACAGAAGTAAAAAAAATCCCATCGGATTCACCGCAATCGACGCGCGACGTATGTATACACCGTGACTGTTTCTGTATATATTACTCACTGCGAATATCGGTAAAAATACATTTCGAGTAAAAATAGCAGCAACCGAGCTGTGTAAAAATTAGTAGCGTTGAGAACAATAATTACTCAATATATAAGCCGAAAAGCTATTACAGCGGTTTGACCCGATTGATCGGCCGCGGCTCACTGACGTGCAGCTAAACGACAGAAATCTAACCGAACAACAAAACTGGGTCGAATTTGTCATTGTTCTTCTTTTTTTATATAATAAATAGGTAAAGGAATCAAAATACGAAAAAAAATGCATTAAATTTACACATGAATAAAATGCGCTATTCGAACGTTGGTACGCAAAAAAAAAATTAAGTCCGGAAATCCTTTAAGTATGTATAGACAGTAGAAATTCTTATTTAATATTCCTGACACGAGTATTACTCGCTGTCTTCATTATAATTTGTGTTTCGTAAAAAAATTCTTATATACATATAAACAATACGTGCATACAATATTAATGTAGGTACCTAAAATGTAATACATTGTGTTTTCTTTAGGTAAAATTCAAATTTAAGTGATATTTATATTATTATTTAGTTATGACCAGTTAGACTACACACAATATGGAAATTATGTACCATGGGGTCGAATAATATAATATTAAAAGAAAAGAGGAAGACACTCTCCTACTCCGGGTGAAAAAAAAAATAATAGCTAGAAAATTGAAATCCAATTTCCAAACATAAAAATCTTGTCCAAACCTGATACTGATCCAAGGAAGTTAATACCAAGACTTGGGCAATAAATTGTCATCGTGATAACAGAAGTGTAAGATAACAAAATCCTTGGAAAAAACAAAATAAGTTTTACCCTGTGACCTATGTCCTATCCGACGTATTTTTACATAACTAATCGGGGTTTATAATCCAACATGGACGAATGAATGAAAGTGGCAGAAGCAATATTCCAATATTGCTTCCAATATTATTTTGGTGGAATATTTGAGGTTATGTTCAATAATTTGTTTTCTTATTAGATATATTGGGGGCCAACTAACCCCATTCCGTTGAAACCACGGAAACTAGGAAAACCACATCTGCTATAAACAAAGGTAAGAGCAAAAGTCACGATGGGTAGGTCACATTTTGAATTAAAAATCATATTTATTAAGATTAATTGGTATATATTAAATTTATACTGATACCAAATTCGAATTTTAATAATTAGTACTTTTTTTTATATATATTTTTTTTTTTATCAACTTGAAGAAGTGATATTTATTTATGAAAAGATTTTGAATATTAACCGACATTGTTTAAAACAGACTTCAAGTATAGACATTTTTTGTTACAATCTCGAAATAAGGTTTGGTTAATTCAAAATATCTGTATGTAGATTATAAACTTAAAACTATGTGACTTAAAAAGAACAAAAAATAAATCTTGAAAAATATTTAATCGGTTTTTTTTGTTTTACAATATATTATTAAAACGGAAACCAACACATTACAATTTATTGTAAACATTAAAATATTCAATAAAACTTGATAATTCGTAAACTTATACAAGTAATGCATATACCTGTAGTATAATCACTCAGTACTCTAATAAATAATTACTATTACTTTAGATTCAGAGCGTAGCAAGGGATCTATTGGTTTTACTATGATGTTATTTCGACAACTTTTCAACTAAGTCATTATTTAATTTTCCAAGTAGTTTTCATAATAATCGGGATAACCCAAAAAAGATGTGAAATTAAAAAGGATAAATATTTATTAATTAATAATTCATTATTTTAAATTTGTACGAATTGTTTTCTATCAGAAATCTTGATTTAATCAAAAAACCACAAGACACCTTTTGTGTTGAATTTTTAATTAAGATTAAGAAAGTCGTTTTATGATGTTCTGTGTAGTTTTTTTTTTATAAATTTAGTAAAACTGGAAAAACACGTAGAGAAAACGGGAAAGATTTTAGAAATTATGGTTCCGTTATTTTAAATTTTGTTTTCTTGTTGTAAGTCAGTTAAAAAATATTCGTGAAAACTTGACATTTTGACAGAAAACTCAAATTTGCGTTTTTTAAACGTGGTAAAATTTTCAACATTTTGACGATTTTTGAGTAATTAATCGAAATTTTATGTTTACTAGTTTTTTTACATTGTTTTTATTTGGTAGAACCTATGTGGATATAATTGTTTGAACAAACAAAAGTTTTGACATTTTTTCTTTATAATGGTTTTAAGGTAAAATTTTGATTAAAATTGCCAATTTCATTTAGCTTACCCTTTCAAATCATGTATAAACGAACTTCACTTAAGTGAATTCACACTCATACTTTTTCTTTAGTAACGGTTTATCGTTGCTTTCAGACATAAATTAAATAACTTTAAGTATCTTACCGTCCCAACTTCCCACCTATAACAGTGGTGCACTCATCAGCTTTATCAGCTCTTATTTTTAAGTTTACACCTTGTAAATTAATAACATGATAAAAATAAAACTGGATTTTTACTTAATGTTGCATAACATATAATCCAACAAACCTTTTAATGAGATTCTATTAAAAACCTGATTTCTTTTCGAAAAAAAATAAATTATAAACTCATCTAAAAACAATATTTTTTTTTAATTGTTATATTCAACTCGTTTATATTATTTATACGATTGATTATATTTTACTATACAGCACATAGTTTTCCTTTAAAAATTTTAACATTCCCTTGACATACGCCGATTTAAGATTTGAAAATAGAGATATATTCATTAGTAAGTATTCAAAATTTACTGCATTAGATTTTTGCTCTAAACATGATCCAAATATAGTAATTAAACAAAATTAAACAAAAAATGAATTCTGTCTTAATGGGTTCTATCAATCAACAGATGACCTCCCACGACCGGTTTATTAATTTATTATTGTTTTTATACTACCAAATTTACTCCTTTATTTTTATTGTAAATAAATTTGTTTAAAAAATTGTATATAAAATGATGATATTATTTTTATTATAATATACTAGCTGTCATTACACGACATTGCCTTGCCAAATTATGTTATGTCGTCAAAAAAATAAACAGAAATCGATAAAAAAAAATTTTAGTTTACTTATTTTCTCGTCCCTACAACCCTAGCGAAGCCACTTCACGTGACTTGCAATGACAACCATGAAATTCATTCTTTTTTACCCGTATGTAACCAAGGGAAACCAAAAATCAATAAAAAAAAAAAAAAAAGCTGATACTACTGATGGGTGTGTCACTGCTGTAGGCGAAAAATTGGGAAGATAATATACATAATATAATGTAGTTTTTACAATTCTGAGCGAAAAAACTACAACCTAAGATGAGCCTTAAGCATGTTTTTTAATGACGTGATTTTTACGATTTTTATTAAAATACTTAAAAATAAAAAATATAACATATAGATGTATAATTTTCTTTATTATAATACCGTTCTCTAAAATGTCAAGTAGGAAAAAAATTCAAATACTAATCGATAGTGTGATTTATATAACCGCACGAAACGTTGGTAACATTTAACTATAGAATGTATCGTTCTAAGGTGAAAACCTACGCAATACAAATTATCATAATAACATTAAAAACCAATACAACCGTTTAAAGTTTAAATACGACTGCGACAATATTGAGTTGCATAATCTGCAGTTAGATATAACAAATTGTATTTAAAATTACACATTATTAATCAAGTCAATTATTTTATTATTTTTAAATACACCCAGGCACTAATAGGATTTATTTTGTTTTTGATAAATAATCACAATAATATTATAAATATTGTCAATAATTATTGTATAATTATCAATTTATAAAAAAATAAAAACTCTCATACTAATCGAAAACGTATATAGATAAATTGACTGTGCCTATTTATTTAATCCCATCTTCGTTCTAAATCTATCAATATAATAAAATATACTATAATAATACAAATAAATACGTTCTTCTTCAATATGGATCAGAAACTACAGTTTATAATTATTATAAAATAAACAGAACGACAGGTAAAAAAATGGCGCAATAATAATAATAATAATAATAATATACTGCGGTTAGTTATTTTGTTATTATTTATTTAATAAATCGTCATCGTGACACGTTATTACTTATTGCATTAATAGAAAAAAATAATAGTACGCAGATTTCTCCGGATGCCCTTAAGAGAATAATTTTCATCGATAAGAAAACGGTCATGTAATTAATAATTATAATAATAATAATGGGTAATAACAAATAATATAGATAATATATGTATGTATATTATACCAAAATGCAACTAGGTAAATTACATAACGAGTAGATACAGGAGTCAATTTTCGCGGGTAATATACGCTGTATAGTGCACGTGTGTAAGAATATTATGTATAATAATATGTTGCGAATAATAATATTATGTACTCCCAAAGACTCTGACCGAAATATACATTATATTTAGTTTCACAATGGCGAATTTTTCGATTCGGTAGCTCGCCGATCGAGTACTACTCACCGTTCCGTCGCCTTCATTATTGCTCCTTAGACCTAAACGATATTTCGAGACCTTGGACTGACCAAGGACGCCGTTTCAAACGAACCGTTTACAAGTGATACTGGCGTCATCGTTTTAGAGGTATTATAATATAGGTAATATAATAACGATTAAAACTGTAAATATATCGATTATCGGAAAAAAGAAATTGAAAATACAGCTACTATAATAATTAATACTCATAATGGCAATCGGAAAAAAGCAACAGTGAAAAACGCAAGATAAAAAAGCATAAAACAAATGCATAAGGATATACCGTTTATATCACGGCTTTATATTTATGTATAAACTAAGAACACTGAAATGTGAAATAAGATATCAAAACCAGTTCAATATATCCAAGTAGATAAAAAAGACCGTCAACTAATATTATTAAATATACGAGAAAATAAGATATATATATATTTAGTCCAAATGAAAGAAGGGCTTAAGTCAATTTTTAGGATTTATTTTTTTTAAATACAATTTTCGTTTTACGTAATTTCTTTTCCATAATCTTCCATTATTATGTATTATACATTTTTCATGATTTCCAAAATTTGTTCCTATATCTTTGTAATTTATAAACTTCAAAAAAAACTTTGACTTAATTTTGACTTAAACTGTTATTCCTCGGGGCCAAAGATATAATTTCAATATTATTATGTAACAAGTATACTATATACTGTAATAAGTATGTTATATACTGTAACAAGTTGAGGGATAAATATATCAATAGGGCAATTTTTCAAGTGTTGTATTTCAATTTGAAATAATTGCATTACAAAATACGTTAAACAAAACAAAAAAAAAAAAACAAATTTAAAGTAGTCTAATCTGACTAAGATCGAAAAACAAAAAATAAACATCAAATAGAGCAAATACGAAAATTAAATCGTTTTGATTGGTACATTGTATGTAAATAAAATATGTTAGATAATATTATAAGTATATTATCATTATAAATTACAACACTACGGATTTTCCGGCTAACTATTGTGTATCTTCGATTTACCTTTAATAAATCATAATTTGTAATTACATTTATACGGGTGAAACCCGTTTTTATTGAGAAAGTTAAATAGTTAATTTTATCCGTGATAACTATACAACATAGACAAGTAATAATAAACACAAATACTAATTTTTTTTTTTTAATTTCCTATTGAATGCCCTACGAACATCACGAAAATTAAAATAATACAAAATATTATAACATTACCCTTGGCATAGAAATACGATAAAAGTACACGATACTATTATGTTCAATTTTAGTAATAATTTTAAAATTAAATAAAAATAAGCACATACTGCTGATGGATGAGTCACTGTTGGGAGGAAAGTAGGAAGAAAGGATATATAGAATAATTTAATTTGCATCTATACTTAACCTATTTAACCTAAGCATTTCTAACTAAAAACAATTCAGAACAGATAATGAGAATATGTCTAATAATAATTAGATATATTTTTCCCTTGTTGGAAGGTAACCCAGAAATATAAAATTAGAAAAAAAAATTGCCAGTTTTCCCATCAATTAAGTAAACTTCAAGGAAAATTAAAAAATGACTTCCTCAACGTACCAACTAGTTCATAAATGCCACAAGAAAGTCCTTATAAAGTTTTTGATTGGAGCAAGATTTCTAGTATAGAATTTGTTTACAAAAAAAAAAAAAAAAATGTACTGTAATCATTGAAATGTAGTTCTCATAATAATTACTTCCAAATTGGTTTTAAAAAAAATCACACACAGAAAAAAACTACCGGTTCACTACAAAAAATATATTCTTACATAATTCATCTATATAATACATTGGGGCACAATATGCGGTGGCACGATGCCAAAAATAAAAACAAATTTAAAATAGACATATCGAAAAACATATAAAAACGAACATCCTCAGACAAATACGGAAATCAAATAGGTTTGTATGTACAAAAAAATGTGTTGGATAATAATTATAATGTGTCATTATAATATATTACAACCCTACGGATTATCGGCCAAGGTTAACGATAATAATTGTATATCCTCAATTTAACTATGTGACATTATAATTTCTATTCAGTATTCACATTACATAGGTGAAACCCTTTAGGTGAAGGAGAAAGTGAAATAGTTAATTTTATCCTCGGTAATTTTATAGATGGCATACAAATTTTCCCCCTTATTCGATGCCTTGTGGACATCACGAAAAGCTAGAACTAAAACTAAAAAGATGACAAAATATTATAATATTACGTTGGTATGTGATACAATACACGCAATAGTATTCGATACGATTGCGTTATAGTATTTTATTGGTTATATAAAATCGTATAAAAAAAAGACTGATACTGTCAATGGGTGTGCCATTGTTTTAGGAGAGAAGTTAGAAAAAAGGATATATAGAATAATTTAATTTATATTTGTACCCAATTTACCTAACCAAACCACTTCTAACGAAAAAGATTCAGAGCAAAGTATTATCAGTGGTATTTTTTCCTTGTAGCCAAGATAAGCCAGAAATCATCAAACATTATACAAAAAATGTCCAGTTTTTCATTTTTATTAAGAAAATAACAAGAAAAATGAAAAACAAATAATTCCCAATGCACCAACTAGATTAAAAATGTTACAAAAAAGTTTTTGATTGGAGAAGAGCACGATTTGTTAAAGAAAAATTGTTTAAAGACAAAAGCAACATAAAAAATACAAGCCATGGTAAAACCATTATATCCCTTACTTCGTTAGTTCGCTCAGTATCTAAAGTAAACGAAAATATATTATAGTACAAATCTACAATTTTTTTTTACTAAAAAAATAATAGGGAAATACTATGATAGTAATATACATACTAATATTTTACTTATATTTACATTACGGTCGTGATATCTTTGTAATGACAAGGAAATCTATAACAGAACAATAGATATTTCATATTATAACTTCTCAAGGCCCTTTTGGTCATATAATGGAAAAAAAAAATACTATTGTAAGGAAAACGACCGTTGCGCGATTAGTTCCGTTCTAAATTTGTTTGCTATAAAATAAAGACGACGACAACGACGACGCAGTTACAGCAGTTTTGGGTGAAAGTCTTAGATTTATTTTTGGTGCAAGGCGTAGGCCGGCTGGCGGTATCCTTGAGTTGTTAAGAAAATCGATGAAATGGTAGCAAAAATACTACTCGTATACGTATACTTATCGCACACACTATAGAAGTTTTATAACCGTAGGTCGCATTATTACAGACATTTGTCAGCTAACCGTTTTGGCAAAACTCCATTCGGACGCACATATTCACACACGTATGCACACACATATGGTCATTGATCCCTTTCGCGTACAGATTTATCAGATATACATTTAAGTATATAATAACATTCTAATTTATATATTTGTTTTACCTGCGATTGGTTTTGACGGGTTCATCTTCGTCTAATGAACTGCCGGCTCCGGAATCCTGGAAGAAAAACAAAAAAAAAACATAGTTAGAAAACCTGTATAATCGAGAATATTTCTGGTTGATGAATTTAATTATGTATGTTAAAATAGTATGTATTCATACACGTTAAGTATAAACAAATTATAAAGAAAAAAAATACAGGTTGACCCATAATCTCTGAAAAACAAGTCTTACGAGAAATAAGCACGAATAAGTAATTTACTGTTAAATTTGTGTCCGTTAGTATATATTATAATAGCAATACGTATACATGAAACTGTTATTTTCATTATGCATTGTACTTAACTTAATTCCAAGGTTATTATGTATCAAACACGATTAAAAACGATACGAAAACTCTATACTACGAGTATAATGTATAATTTATTGAGCTATAATTTTACCGGATCATATATTATAATATTAAAAAAAAAAAGTTCTAGATCTTTTCATTACTGTATAGACGTTAATAATGGATAAACTCCATGTCATATTAGATAATTTTATATAAGTGTAGTTTTCATGCGTGTGTGATGTATGGGTCAAGTTCAATGTACTTGCAAACAATTGCACTGCATATCATACTGTACGACTCGTATACCTAGTCTGGTCACATCATTCAACACAATTATAATTACTATGTTCGCATCAACAGCATTGATGCACAGACGATTGTAATACCATATAACAATATAACATATCTAAGCGTACCAACAACAGACATTTACTATAAAGCCTAAAGTATTTTTTTCCAAGTTTATTTTATTGTTATTAATATCATAGCATATTTTTTTTTTTTTTTTGCTTAACTTAATAGCATTCGATGTTACCAATAATATATCTAAACTTCATTAATTCAACGTAAAAGATATCATTTGACTACTGCAGAGATTTTGTGGTTAGAATATCACATTCCATCGTCAATATACCTATACACATATTATATACATTGCTCATGGGTAACGTATACGATTCATTCTTTACAGAGAATTCAAGTATACAAACCTATAAAGGTACCTGTGGTTTTATGACTCATTGAAAATATTGTCGAATGGAATAATATTTCAATACAACTAATTCAAAAGTAAAAAAAAAGGAAATAATTCTTATAATTAATACGATCGGAGTACCTACATTAAGTTTAATTTAAAACATACATCGTCGGTTTAATTCCCAATATTGTCATAATTCCAAAAATGAGATTTTTCGATAATGAAATTTCCAATTCAAAAAAATAATCGAATCGTTTACAAGTATGTTGATTGAAAACGAATAATAATTAATTCTGGCATAAAAGTGCTGATAAAAATTCAACGAAATTGTCGAGTTTAAAAAAAAGTTGTATCATTAAACTTGCACAAGTCAAACCCGAATAAATACAAATGGAAATCTGTTAAAGTTTAATTTTGACGAATTGAAATTTTCAAGTTCAAAACTAAACATTATACAATTAGTAACGGTAATGTATTAGTACTATATTTGAGCTCAGTCTGGTCCAGTGGGATCTTGAAAAAAGTCCTACTGAACCGCTTGCTTTTTAAGGACAACGAGTCATAAAGCAACAAATGCCTATTAAGCTCATAAATATTTAAAACAAAATTCGGATGAGAATATCGCCAATACTGACGACGATTAGAAGGGTAAGTATTTGCATGCATAATTTCTTGTGAGAAAAAATTAAACTAGTCCATTTTTTAAAAATATATTTGAAAATATTTTAACTGAATTGTTGTTTATTTCATATTTCAGGCAACAGCAGAAATAACTTACATAAGAAAAATTGCTTAAATGTGTTTATAAACTTTTGAATAATTTAAACATGCAAATTGTATGCTAACTTACAGTGTGTTATGTGCTTTATACAAGATTTTCTTACTTTGTCAATAACTGAGGTTAATTGAAAACGAACTTTTAGCAAATAACAGCTTGTAAAAATAAAACACAAAGCTAATAAGTAATATGAATATGAATCAAGATTTTTGGAAGCACTTTTACTTATTAGTATTGAAAATAATAATTGGATGAGTTACAAGTTTCCAGTGTTATTGATTATTTTCCAGCTACTTCTGCTGTGATATATAAAATATTTTCAATAATAATTCATGTATCATTTATATTTAATTTAATTTATGAACATTAAAACTATTGTGAAGATTAAAATGTTAAGAGTATAAACATTAACTGTCTTGTTATTTATTGATAGTAAATATGAAAATAAAAATAGTATTTGAGAGAAGTGACAAGAGTGTCGTGAGACCAGATAAGTAAATAAATAAGTATCACTAGTAATATAAGTATATCAATACGAATTTTGTTATGAACGAGCAAATTGATTTTAACTTGAGTATTATACTCGATTAGCTAAAATAGGTAATAACATCTATTTTTTCAACTAATACTATATATTATTTTATTGTAAATTACCAAAACTATATAAAACCCATTGTTACCAGTAGGTTGGGCTGGTTATCCCATTTGTACACTGAGTCGGACAACCCATAGTAAGAAATACTCTGAATGCTAATAATTGACAATAGTTTTTTAATTTATTTTTATTCGAATGATATTACAAACACGTCAACCACATAATTTTAATAGTCGTGTGAGGATAACGTAAAAAAATTAATTACTCAACGAATGACACTGTGCCCTACAAAACTACAAAATTTGAACGTAAATCCGTGAATTTAATTTGGCTGCAGGAGGAAGATTCACACGTGTATATGTGTGTGTGTACGTGTGCAACAGCAATAATAAATATAGTACTAGTATACAGTCACGGACACTTTCACTGTCACGACCCCGACTTGCACGACCACAACAAAACACGGTTAAAAATAAATGGGGTTGTATAGTATAGACTATATTATAGCAAAGATAATAAAATAATAATAATAAATAAATATAATATATTGTATTATATTATTATACATAGTTATTTAAACGATTTCGAAACGATTTTCTCGGTTCTAGGTCACGGAGAGGCAAAAAAAAGGTTACAATTGTGTCAAAATTAAGCCACACACTCACTGACCGCTGCCGCTGCATTGGTACGTGCCACATTTGACGACCCATGATCTCCGCAATATTTACCGTGGTTGACAGCGAAACAGAAAACAAAACAAAACTACACGATGCAAAGTAGTAGCAAAAATGATGATAATAATATCTATATGCACACAGTATCGACCACAATAGGAAAAATCATAACAACTGTATTATTATTACATGAGCAATTTGTTTTCGGAGAACTAATATTTTATGTTTATATAAAAAAAAACATTCAACAATCAAATTATTTGCGATACTAGCTGTTAACCTTTCTGAATTGACATAAATATTTAACATACCTAATACAATTAATACTTACAAAAATACATAAATTAAAACCTCAGATACATTATTATTGCCTATTTTTCTTACCTATTTATCTTATTAAAGTTCTAAAAATTGGCAAATCCGTGATACAATCTCAATACACAAAAAAAATATTTTAACAACCAAATAATTATTTTCATAAGTTTTAGTGCAATGGGTCTGTGCTGATGGTGGCGATGAAAGGGAGAGGGATTCGAGTGTAGACTTTCTGGAGTTGTGTTATAGAAGACATAAGTTGTACGTTTATTAGCGTGCATAATATAATGTACATACATGTATAAATAATTTATAAATTGTACCGTATGTCCCAGAAGTCCCGTGCCGCCCTGATTATCTTCGTTGAAAATCAATCCATCTAAATGCGATTTTTTCAACAGTAGTCTATGGGAAAATTCCAATTTAATAGTATATTCAAATTTTTTTTTAAAAAAAACCATTTTTTATAAAATTTAGTTTTGAAAGTTTTTAAGATAGACATTTTTTTGGTGATATTTTTTTTTTTTTAACGATTTAAAACAAATTTAATAGAGTGAAAATTGACCGAGTTAGAGCAGATTAAGTTTTAAATCGTATTATTATTTATTTTAATTTGTACCCTTAGTACCATAAGCTACAATAATGAGTAGATCTATTTTTGCGGATTGTCAAAAAAAAAAAAACCACATTACAATTTACAATCGGCATTTATTTCAACAAATGCGACTCGTTTTTTGTGTTAACTAAAAACTATTATTCTCATTAAATCAAAAAATTAATCTGTTCTGTTCTAACTTGGTCTACCATTAAATTTAAATCGTCTCACAGACTACTGCTGAGAAAACCGCATTTAAATAAATTGATTTTCAACTAAGATAATCAGGGTGGCACGGGACTTCTGGGACATACGGTATATATACGCGTAACTATAGTGCAGCCTATAATATTTTTCATTGGTAGTTTTTGCTTTAATTTAGGTATTCTTCAACAATAACTGTCAATATTTAGTAGGTAGATGATGTTATAATATGCGTGCCATAACACATTAGTAGTGCTATTCAACACTGTACATTTATTTATACGTCTAAATTTGACTTTATGTTAGTCTGTTTGAATCGTATACAGAGTGTTTCGCAAATCATTGATTAATAAAAATGGTGAAGTTTAAACTAATAAATCTTTGAGGAGCGTGGCCATCTGCAGTATAGCTGATAACGAAATAAAAACCTGACAGTTAATAATATACAGACAATAAAAACAAAATAAAAAAATGCAATATTTGTATTATGTAACTATTTGTACTATTTATTTTATTTGTTAAATGTAAAAAAAAAGTAAGTTTTAGAAGAAATAAATACTTAATATGAATCTAAATCCTTATGCATGCATTTCTGTCAATAATAGAACAAAGTAGGTATGTTGTCATAACATTTCGAACGAGAAAATATCATTATCGGGTAAACTGAGTTTAATGACTGCACATTATTACACAACCTGAAGTATAATAAAATAGAAATAGCTGGTAATAATAATACAAATTATCTGTGTTATAATATTATACAATTTTTATAATAACGTAAAAAATGTCAAAATAATAAAAAACCTAATTTTTGGCACATCATTATGTCATCATTAGGTAAATCGATTATTGCGTAAAAAAACTGGTACTATACCTTTGATTCACCGTTTGTTACATGTATATATAAAACGATTTAAAACTAATATACTATATTATTATAGAACTTTTTATCGAACGGAGTTTAAATTAAGTTATAATCAAAACTAGATGCATAATTAATACAACGGTCATGTCATTGTCAATGGCGTATAATAATATTGTAAGTTGTGAACATTATTATTAGGCAAAACTAAGGTTCAAACGAAACGGTCAAATACTCGTTACATACTCGTGTTTACCAAAGTTACTTCAATCCACACAGAATATATAGGTTAGATTGGATTTTTTTTAACGTAGGTCTTAGTTTCACTCGCCATATCTACTACTCGTGCAGTCATGACCTCATATCTCCCCTATAATATCCTGTAGCCAATTTATCTTTGGCCACCCTCGTTTTCCTTTCCCGGTTTTCATTTACAATCTTATCTTCTTGTCAATCACATCGTTTCTGTTATCTCACAACATGTCCATTTCATAATAATTTACACGCTCTCATTTTTCCTGCTATACCCGACTACCCCTAGTATTAATTCTTAATTAGTATCCGATCCGGTTACACTACAAATCCTCATTGAGGGGTAATGTACCAGCGCGTTTATTTGGCTCAAAATATGCCTATTAAGATCACTCTTATGCCTCGTGGAGAGGTGCAACTCAATTATTTTTGGTGGGAAGAGGAATACTTTCTACAGGCCGCATTGAATTCTGTTTTCAACATTTCCATCTCAAACTTTATAATACGTTAGTAAAAAAGTGAAATTTTAACTTTTTCATTCCATTATTTGAAATTAAATGAAGCATTGGAGGTCTATATGGTGTGTAAAATATTACTGTTTATGAATTTAAAAACAAAAGCAGAAACATATTGTGTTGACAATGAGTTATACCTATTCCTGTGAAGTTATTTTCGTTATCTTTACTAGATTTCTTTTTTCTTTTACTTCCAAACATACACTCAAAAAAATTTATCTTCGGCGTACTGATTTTCTATCCATTTTTTCTCGCGAAATCTCTATCCACCCTTTAAGCTTGGGTGCACGGGTGTATTTTCTTCTTCCAAAATCTGCACATCGTTTGCAAATATCATAATATTGCGGGCAAATTAATAATAATAATAATAATAATAACTGCAATAAATCAACCTGGAATTAACGAACCGACGACGACAACGACGGTGATGGTATCGACACTGGAGCAGATGATATAAACGTCGCATATAAAACCAGCTGAGATGTGGTACCAATCGTCGCAAAATCGTGTACAAGTCAAGTGCGCGTTGGCACCGCCCGCGCTACCCATATGCAAGTACTTGTGTACCTATTCGGTCGTGCACAGAAGACCTCTGGCGGTCACGAACCCAGTGACGTGATGATTCAATGGGACATTGTTATTGTTGTCAACACGCGTGCGACTGTCTCTCTCGGAGATTTCAAAAAACTCGCACGGGCCTTATTGCTAACGCGCACAGTGCGTTCACATCACTAGCGTGTACGCACACTCGTATTTTTTTTTTATGTTTACAGTATTAGTCTTCGCGCAATGGCAGCGGCGAACGGTCGAACGATTTGTCGATCGATCGCGTGATGATTTTTACAACCCACGAAAATGCGCACAGGACTATGAACTTTGGTGTACTAAAAACCTTTTATTTTTTTCTTTCTTTGTCAACCAAATTGAAATGCCGAAAAATGAACCCGCACGCTATTAAAGACTGAGAGCATATGCTTATTGTTACGCGATTCGTAATTAGGACTAAGTAACCTGTGTGCAAGTTTAAAACAAAAAACATGTATTTACTACAAATTCACAGTCCATACGATAATATAATATTATTATGCGTAATTGTATCGCGTACCTACAGACATAAATATTATTATTATAAAAATGCGGTTGCGAAATCGACACGCCGCCGGCAAAGCTTTATAGATAATATTATTATTATTATAATAATGCCGATATCGGCGCACGGTGGTATACATACACGGATCACCCACCGGCAGCGCACATTTTTTTTTTTTTTTACAATAAAGCACGAGATTACGCAACGACGGTTGCCGTATGCTGCTGTTGATACGTTTTTCGTGTTCGACTTATCACACGGCCGCCCGAAAAAATAAAACACAATAATATTATTTTTGTCGTTTTGATTAATTATTATTATGGTCGCGCCGATACAAAACTGCGCGCCGAGAGAACGCGGACCGTCGCAGTCGTCGCGTTGTCTCGAATAGATGTGGTCATACGCAACAATATAATATACTAGGTATTATAATAATAAAATAAGTAAACACAATAACGCGTTATTATAATTTATGGTTTGTTGTGGTTCCCTATAATATTGTGACGACGTTTATAATAAAGCAACGATACAGGGTGACTTTCTTCGTCGCCTAGAGCCCGGTCCGCGCGATAACAATATAGTCAGTATCGTGATAGTTACAAAACTTAAAACCGTGTAAGAATTACTATCATGAACCATGGTCGAGTGAACAGGACATTATCACAACACAACGTCATGCATGAAAGCGATAGTTACACTACTGTGAGAGTGTGTACTTACACACAATATTATTATCGTCATATTTTACTGTCGTGACGGCACGTTCATAGACGTCTACATACTATACGCACATTATCATCATGTTTTCTACTATTCCTTTACTTTATCATCGTATATGTACGCAGTCTCTGTGATGTTACTATCGTAATGGTTGATACCTATTAGGGTAGTAATTATCATCGTATGAACCGGGTATGACCGTCCTAGTAGCCATATATCTAATAGGGTTATCTTAAGTTTAAATAATCTATACTTTGGAATCCAAACCATAGATCTATTAATCAAAAAAATATCAAGACAACATTTAGTAAGACAAAAAAGGGATAGGAAGAAAAAGAAACATTTATTGTTTTTTTTTTTTCTAATAAAATACGCTGGTAAATACTAAATGTTAAATATAACTTTAGACAATATGAATTAATACGTTACGTAGTCTACGGATATTACTTATAAACCATTGCTTTTCATAGAAAAAAGGTAAAATATTTTTTTTTCTCGGATACAACACGGTTATTATTGAAAATTGAAAGTTTACATGATATGTTTATAATATGACGATATACAGAATAACGGTCAAATTG
Organism: Cinara cedri; assembly: GCA_902439185.1. Classification (NCBI taxonomy): domain Eukaryota; kingdom Metazoa; phylum Arthropoda; class Insecta; order Hemiptera; family Aphididae; genus Cinara; species Cinara cedri. The sequence continues at coordinate 600,050 of CABPRJ010000477.1, read as the reverse complement.
TAAAAGTATATTATTTGTGACTGAAAAAATCAAAATCAAATTTACTCGAA